>APFE030686051.1:21253-39635 GCA_000404065.3 Pinus taeda
TTGCGTCATTATGCTGGGGCATGCGAACTTATAACAAGCATAGTTTTTTGTTTCAAGCTTGTGTAAACATGAAACTGAATCCAAGTAGAGTTATCCATGGTTCAAGCTTGTGTAAAAATGAACCCATACCCATTTTACATCTTGTGATTGTTGTCTTTATCTGCTAAATTCTGTTAGATGAGCCTTGTTTGTTTTCATCCCATCGCCACCATCTCTTTGGCCGATCATATGCTTTCACTTGCTTGTTTTCCTTTCCTGAGGGACCGCAGTTAAGAGTGGTTTTGTTAGCCAGCCTCTTGACCATTACATGTTTTAAGCAGTTCCACCATTTCCGGAACCAGTTGCTACCCTTTATACCACTCATTCCTCTAGGACGAGTCACCTTTAAGCTCTTTTCTGACTCGTAAAATATGAAAAGATTGCCAAGTATTTTTTTTTCCCTTTTTGACTCATTAAAGAGAATAAAAATGGAGGTTAGCTTTTAGCTCTTTTCTGACCATTTAAATATGAAAAGATTGCCGAGTTGTTCCTCTTGACTCATTAAACGTAAATAAGAGGCGATCACCTTTAAGCTCTTTTCTGACTGTGTAAAGACGAAAAGATCGTCGGGCCCTTGTCATTTCAGGCTCGTTAACGGTTACGAAATGACGTGATTTCAGTCACTTTTTTACTTTTTCAGGTCGAAGTCACTAATCATGAAAAGTACTCCTCGATCGTAATGGTCAGGCAGTTCTTTCGAGCATTGTTTTATACTTTTTCGGGCTCGAGAGACACAACTTTACGAAAAAGGACACCCCTAGAGTTTACTTTTTTGTTGTCTTTTCAAACTCTCTAAACATGAAAAGACACTGAGTTATTCCTTTGTCAGACTCGTTAAAACTTGATGACATTGGATTCCGTCGAAATGACGCTTTACAAGCATATGCTATCCCCATCAAGCATGTCATTAAAAATAACCGAGGTACTCGCTAGGAATGGTGGGGAAAATGGAACCAGAATCATTGTCATGTCAGCAGTATGTCGCTCTTAAACATGGCACTTGTCTGCATTCGTGTCTGGGTGGGGACATCTCATCTCATTTTTCACTTGCCTCCGTGGGTTTGGGTGATCCTGTTGGACCTCTCATCTGCTTGTTGCCTTGTCACCATGACCTCTAATCATTTGATGTCAAATACTGCCAAATCCATTGTCGTGCCGCCAATATGTTCAAGAGAAGTTTACCTCTACGAAATAATCAACCTCCCTTTGATAACTCACATAATCCTAATTCACAAAACATATTATCTTCCTTTGTCTCGCGTTGATGATGTGGGAAACACTATGGCCCACCTTCGATAAAGATCGCTTCCTGTCGACTTCAGCTCATTATCCAGGAAGTTGACCTAGAGACTCCCTTCAAGTGCCTTGGAGCCTACATGCCTCAATTGCAGGTTTTTTGCATTTGACGTGAGGTTTTTATCATTGGCCTCCGATCGAATGATTCTACGGGTGTTCGACGCCGGCTCACTGATTCGCACACCGTAGATTGTACCTATAGTACCTTAAGGGCCATTGTCATTATTGGTGGTACCTCTCGCATCTGTTAATAGTTTTATCATTGGCTAGTAATCAGACGATGTTCCTGCATGTTTGACTTTGATTCCTATGTTCGCATGCTTGAACTTGTACTTTGTTCGGGTCGAGATGGAACGCAAGACCCTGGATTTTCTCTGTTGGGATCCAGTTGCGATTTTGTGGATTATTATGATTATTACATGACTCATTCACTGGATGGTTGCGACCATGCCTAAGTCTATTTATCAATCCTCACTGGATGGCTGCGTCCATACCTTGGATCTAGATTCTTATGTACTCTACTATGGATGGCTGCGTCCATACCACCTCTATCATGTACTTGAGATATCAGTTGTACTTCTCCATGCAGGTTTTTCGGCGGTAGTGTTTTCGGTTGAACATGTTCTTGTAAAGAATTTCACCCCTCGCTCTCTCTCGGGCCTCATGCTTTAGGGGGCATCTGTTACACGGCGATTTGTCACCGCCCCTTTTACCCCTTCTCCCGCATCTTGGAGGGCTCATTCCAGGACCTACGTGAAGTGACATGACCTGCAAGCACTTGCATTGCATTCCCCTGAACATGAACTTCATTTTCCCTGAAGACATCACCTGCTAAAAACCCATAAAAATAGAAATTTTTCCATTGGCGCAGTTCCACATTGCAGCACTCACGCCAATGGGGGAAATCCTCTAAAGAGGGCATGCCAATTGGCGCTTTGTCATAGGGTCGCACTCACGCCAACCATAATGAGTAGTGTTTTTTAACAAACCAACAGCAGAAGATTCATCCTAACCAACTCCTGGACTAAATCTATCTTGAGTTGGGTGGTTTGGCTTCGGATCTCCATAGAGAGGAAGTGGTTTGCCACCTCCCATGGAAGCTTCTTTAGTGATAAAGCCAATCCCATGAATATTGTGGATGATCCCAACTCCCCTCCTCCATCTATAAAAGCTTGTCCATTTTCCTTGGCAAGCTAGTTCCAGAGATTGAGAATTGTCAAGTTACCAAGAGCTTCATGTTGAAAGAGCCTTCTTCATTCCCATAAGGCCAAATCTAAGTAAGGAGATTCTTTTCCAATAACCAAGGAGAGAGAGGCTTGTTCCCATTCCCAACAAGCTTTGCAAGACATGTGCTGTTGATCACCCAACCAAAGGAGGATCTGACGTCATAACTATGGTTGTATTCTTCTTTGTTTATCATTAATAAACGACTATTGTTATGGTTCCACTCTTATTGTTCTTTGTGATAATGATGAGTTATATCCTTTCTGACTGATATATAGTCACATATGTTGGATTTTATGCTTGTGTTTGTGTCGTTCTTTGTATGTGCAGGTGTCCATTCACGGAGATCGTGGGGATCGTGATCTGCTGGAGCAAAGGAACAAGAGGGTCAACTCTTCTACAAGCACTAGCGTTGGAATCCAGGTAGGCCCTCATCATTGGTCTTTAATTTGCAATTAGGAACTTGCGTGGTAGTGTTGTATGATTGTTGCTAGACCCAGTTTGGGCTAGTAGGGATCGCCTCTGTCCGTAGAGGGGATTTACCTCCACAGCATGCATTGTAATGTAACTTCTTGTCAAGTGGAAGTTCAAGTGTCGATAGTTGGATGTAACAGTCATAGAGTAGATGAAGAGTCACTAGGGTAGATGAGCTGTCACAAAGGGGAATGTCAAGGGCCACCCCACCCTTTGCTATAAATAGTCCCTCATAACTCATTATAGAGGCTTTTGGTCAGCCAAGCTTCCAATAGGAGTATCTTAGATAAAGCTTGGATAATATTGTAGTGAGCCTTGGCTTCTCCACTGCACAGAGCTAGTATATCTCTTTGGAAGAGTAGGCAACAGTGATTGTAACGTTTCACTATAGGAACTAGTGGTTGGTCATGGATGTATTGTATGATTGGAACTTACACTTCTTAATAAAGTAGAGCCAACACATTTCATGCATATGTCATATTGTATTTCAAATATCTTGTTTACTCTAAATGATATATGTATCTATTTTCTTACGTATGCTTGTGTATCTATTTTCTATATATGTATGTATGAATATTACTGGAATGTGTTGTTGGTTTAACCATCACTTTGGATTGCTAGCTATATCTCCTTCCATGTTGTGGTGCACGTGTGTTCCCTTCTTAACTCCATGTTATCATAGGTTTCCAAGGGGCACACTCACCTCACCCTCTGTGTGTTAGAACTACTCATACACCTTCCTTGACTTGTGGCATATGTCATACCCTTACTACCAACAGGGACATATTACTTGCCTCTATGTGAAACTATGGTCAAGGCAATACTGTACAACCCACTACTGGGACTCCTACACCAAACAGTGTGAGGTCTAATTGGGACTTCTTACTAGGGAGATCCGTTGACATGTTGGCAGGTCTAGAACCGTAAACACCCTCTTGAACTACACATTCAGAAAATTTAAGCCTCAAGCCTCAAGCTTGAGTCCTTTAACCCCTTAATTGTGAAACCTCCCAGCCAGTTCTCCTCTCTAAACTATGCATTGGGAAACTTAAAGCCTAAAGCTTGACCTCCTAATTCCCTCAACTGCGCAATCACTCAGCCTAGCCCTTCAGATTTTGCATTGCTCAATTGTAAGCCTCAAGCCTTCAACTTGATCTCTTGAGTCCATCAACTTAATAGTCCCTCTGCCCATGCCTCCAAAACTATGCATTGTGTAGTCTCAAGCCTCAATCCCAAAACTTGACCTTTCGAACTACGCAATCCCTAAGTTAGTCACTCGACTAATCACCATTTCTAGTCCCAACAAGTGATTTCATGAAGCATGCTAGATTAGGGTTTTATTGAACTGATGTCGTCTTTCCATGAGTGGATTATAGTCGCACCTATTCTTTCACGCTATGGCAGGTTGATGATGAAGGATATGGAGAAGGAGACCATGTTAAGAGACACCTATGGAGCTAAAAAAACTAGATGATCATCACGCAAGAAGATGAAGGAAAACAAGATTGCAACAGAAGTTAGAAGATCAAGACCACATTGAAGACTCCTTATCTTCAAGTCATGAGGAGGAGAAATAAATTACCATATTCTATCTGTTGAGAAGACCTAAAGAAACTAGTAGCAAAGAGTGACTTGACGTTACCATGACATCATGTAGTCCATGTCATCAATGTCATGTCATGTTGTTTCATGAGTCACCATGTTCCACATCATTTTGTGGATTATGTAAATTCTATAATGGATAAATATAATGTAAAGTGGAAGTCCAAGAGTCATTCATGTAATGTGAAAAGTAGGAAGTAAAAAGGTCATAGAGAAGTTGAACAATCGTGAGGGTAGTCCAAGAGTCACAAGGGAGGTGAAAGATCACTCCACTTGTTATATATACACCCTCATTGTACAAGAAAAGGAATTTTCACCTTAGGTTCTCTCATAAGGCATCTAAGAGACGGAGTAAGTACATTTGGTGAGCAAGTCATTGCTCCAATGCTCCATTATTGGAGCTAGTGATGTTCATTTTATTAATGCATCTTGGGAATTTTACTTAATACTTGAAGCCTAATTGCAAGCACATTTTCATGCATGGATTGTGAATATTTGTAATACTTTTCTGTGAATGTTTATGATTGATGTTTTCTTTCGCATGTGCTAAAGTAGTTAAACTATTTTGGTTATTTTAGTGCTTATCTAATTGAAAATTTGTTGTAATGGTTGTAACAATCATCGCATCTATGTGGAATATTTTTCTTGATGTTAGGTTATTCTCATTTAGCTTGTGTGTGCCTCTACTAGGGTGGTACTATTACCTCTCTCTTAGAAGCTCATCTTTCCTCCCTTTGTAGTAGAATAACCTTGATACACCCGTAACCGAAAAGTCGCCGACCACACTTACTTGCTTTTCTCAAAGGCACATACATGCTTCTCTCACTTGTTGGTAGCTAAAGCTAAGGAAAATATATAAGAATATATGGTAACAGGGTCAATACTTCAGATGGGGATCATGTTCCAAACAATGTGAGGTCTAATTGGGACTTCACATCGAAGATGATCTAGAATTAAACAGGAACACAACAAATGATAGATATATCCATAAATACAGAGATGAAATGGAAATAATACTTCAGATTATTAATATCAAATACTGAAAATATGTTTACAAGCAGAAATGGAAATAAATTAGCTAGGGCGATGGTAGCTTATCTCTAAGAAGAGATGTGGTAGCTACATGCCTCTGAACTATGTTACAGTGAGGCTCGAAGGCCTGTTTATTATTTAGAAACAATGGAAAACCCTAAACATTGAAAAATATAACCCTAGGAGATGAAGCTGCCGAACTATGGGACCCGTTTGGGTAAATTGGTACATCAACTTCCCGAGATCGTAACTTTGGCATATGATCTTCGTTTGACGCTCACAATACCTCGTGAGAAAGATCTATCTGAGGACTACAAGTTTCAAATGAAAAAAAATTGTCTACATTTCTAATTAGCCCTCGTTTTACGAAGAAAAAAAAATGTTTAGGGCCTCAAAATGGCTCTGGAAGTCCAAGACTCGAAAAACAACCAAAAATAATAAATTGTGCTACAATTAAGGAAACTGAAAAACTGAAAGAGATTGTTGTGGGGGTCCAAGTGGGATAGGCGGGTGGCCACCAACATCTACCTCGATCAGAAGAGACCTCCTTGGTTGATGGATTTCCAACACCGTTAACACCTTCACAAATTTGAGTCATCAAGTATCTTTGGGTTTCCTTCCTAACTCTTGTCTTATTTCTCCTTTTGAAGCATTTATAAAATTTTGATTTCCTTCTTCAATTATGGATTTTATTTATGATTTTACCTCATCGATACTTAGATATTCCTCAATTTTCTTTGCAGTTTCCTCTTCGATTTTTTTTATAGTATCCTCTTTAATTTTGGTGATAATATCTTCATCACTATTTTTTTATTCAAACCCCTATAACTACCTATTCATATTTTTAATATCATTAATACGTTCTTGAGTATGCTTGCATAGCCTCTTTATTTCATCTTTCTTTTTAATTCTTCCCTAAAATCATTATTTTCCCAGTTGCAACTTAGATAGTTAATTGTAATTGTTATTTAATATCTTCTTTTTATTTAAGAAATACTCAAACCCCAAGGTTACTTTATGGAGGTGGGGTACAATTTTACCCCTTCTTTGGCCATCTCCAATATTATCTCTAAGTTCCATCCTCTTCTACATATCAAGGTCTTTCTATCAATTTAATTTTTTCTTCAATCTAATCTCTTAGCACAAGGTTGCAAACATCAAAGGATTTGCCACTTTATTCCATGTCAACATTCGTACAATGGAGATGTAGCGATCCTACCTACATTTCATTCTATATTCCACCATGTCATCTTGATATGAGGTAGTTGTTGGAAATAATACTGAGAGGGGAGGTGAATCAGTATTATCAAATTCTTTTCAATATATCTTCCAGATTTATACTTTAATTTATTCTTCAAATATTGATCATTAGTTTGTATCAGTACCATATAAAATGAGCAAGAACAGGAAAAACAGATAATCACACCAAAGAACACCAGATATAAGGTGGAAACCCAATATGGGTGAAAACCACCTGCTGCAATATGTCTCATCTTCTTTCAATTAGAAACTTCTTTTACAATGATTTTGTACTGGTGGCAGCCTTTGCCAGTACGTCGGCAGCAACCTGCAGAGAGCTACAACCCTCTCTCGTTTTCCAGCTTCTCCTGGAAGGGAGCTACAACCCCCTTAGCTCTTGTACTAGCTAAGATACTAATATGTAGGTGCTGACCTACAGAAGGTTACTACCTTCTCTTTCTTCCATGGACCACGTTTCATAAATTTTCAAACTGGATCCAAAACATCAAGTACATGTGCATCACCCAATCTCCTTTAAACAATTAACGTCTCAGAATGCAGCAACTAGAAAATATCACCAGTAACCAGCCACCAATTTAAACCCAGATCTTTGCAAAAACAGGTAAAATCCAACTAAAACATATTTCAAGAAAAAGGTCTGCAACTTCACCGAAGGAAACCTGCGGATATCCACACTTCTACTATGAAGAGACTGCGCAGCTCCACACCTGCTTCGTTGATTCAACTGCGCACCTTCGCACTTGTACCTTCTGCTGTGCAGCGTTCCTCTGCACCTGCGCCTTCTGCTGCGCAGCGTTCCTCCGCACCTGCGCCTTCTGTTGCGTTGCATTCCTCCGCACCTGCGCCTTCTGCTGCGCTGCGTTCCTCCGCACCTGCGCTTTGGATCGCCTGCAAACCTTTGTATAGAGCCAAATTCTCAGTCCTCCAATGTGCCACAGACTATCAGATCCACAGATCTGAACATGCGCAAAAGAGATCACGACCTATCAATAGATCCACCTTACAATTTACAGATTTCTCTTTTATCTAGATCTAGCTTTTCAAACCGATCACCCAAAATTTTAGATCTTAAGATATTCAATTTTCAAGTACCTAGCCAAATGATCTCTTTTCCTTTTTATAGGCAAGCCCTTACTCAAACCATGGATTAAAACCATAGAAAACCAATACAAGGGATCCAAAAACTGGGTTTAATATTTTAGATGCCAAAACCACAACCCAAAACCATAGGATCAAAAACGTCAGACTAAATACCATGGACCAAACATAAGACGCGCGTTTTTCTCTGCATGAAAGTCCGTGCATTTTAGGTTCACACCTTTTGTGCGGGAGGTCTGCGAACATATCTCCACTTTGTGAATGGCGTGCCTGCAGGTCCGCACCTTTTGAATCGTGTACCTGCGAACCCCTTATTTTCTTCCATTCTAAGTAGGCTAATCATCAATCTTTGCTATTGGCTTGTTGTACTATGATCTGTCATCTGTATGAGAAGGTTGCCATTAAGTACAACATATGTACGATAATGCCAACAATATTCCTACACACATGTGTCGACCCTAACTTGTGTTACCTTGGTAGGTCAGGCACATTAACTTCCAAGTCATGTCCAAATCTAGATACATCTATATCCAATCAAGGATGCTTAGTCAATCTAGACAAATTTCTAGATATCTAGATCCAAAAATTTCCAAAATAGCTCACTAAAAAAAATCCTAGTTTTTTATATTCCCACCAACAATCAATAGATCAACCTTATTAACATATAGATCTGTAATTTTCCAAATGTGCCCTTTTCTTAAAAATTTGGATTTTTAAGTTTCCACAATCTAGAACATTCACTAAGACACATCATCTCCATAGTGTTAACCACCTAATCATCCACCTTAGCTCTATTGTGCTTTTGATCCACCTAAGCACCTCACCAAATAAACCTAGGTCAACACGAGTGAAATTCATACTCATCTCAATATCTAAAACATCTAGATATATGTGACATTTGGATCTAGAAAAAAGAAAAACAAAAAAATTGATGATCCAAAACTCCTGGTGCAACAAACCTAGAGAACCTGAATGGACTAAGATGCATCATGGACCTCTAAGTGTGTGGCACAATCAATTTCCTCCCAATGAAATTCCCACTTTGGTCATAATCAACTTGGATTATGCATCTCTACTTCCAAGTTGATCAATTATAGGAGTTTCACACTTAACCAATTTTACATCAATTGCACATACATAAAATAATGCAAGCTAAGAGACGTAATATTTGGTAGCCCAAAACAAGCCTAACACCAGAATTTTCTTTATACAATACAAGTATTGTAAATCATCATTCAATAATTCATACAACTTGATACACTTGCCACATACAAGTGCCAAACCAATCTCTTGGTTCACCTGTCATTCAAAATTTGGTTCACAATTTAATTAATATCTTAGTCAAAACACTCAATCGAGCCACACATGCAAAATTTAGTTCACCCTCTGTCTCATCCCTCAGTGTAACCATTTAATCCACACTTTGTTTCACCACAGCTTGGTCCATTCCTTCAATTCACCCAAACTGATGATAACAAAATGGTGTGAGATATAATTCCCACACTTGGCCAACAAACCTCCTAGTCATACAATACCCCAAGAATAATCATGGTCGAAATGCTCACCTTGGTCAGGTATGGTGCAACCTGCACCATGCAAGACTTCTCTCGATTCATGTTACCCATGCCTCATGCTACGTTGTGGTGTGCACCTTCGGTTAGTTATATTTGTGTTGTCACTCAGTGGTTGTGTGTTTTATTGTCCTCCTTTGATCAAACCTAACCATTCACTATATTCGTTCCATCTGCAACATACCAACCATCGTGACCTCTCATATGGTGCAGGTGGATTGATCTTCATGTGTCATATCCCTTCATCTTTACAATCAATCTAAACCCAACTAGCGTTTCATGTGTTTCGGTTACTCACTTGAGCTAACTTTACCTCATGCATACCTTCATAATGGAAACAATGAAGTTGGTTCCTTCGCATCAAGCATGTCATGCCAACCCATGCCATTTAGCTCAACCAAACACACATACTCTCACTTTCCTAACCAATTGAAACATGTGATGCTACTTGCTTGTCATACAATTCAACATGCCCATGTCAATGGCCACCCAACTTGCGATGGTGTGTCACTCATGTGATAAAGGATACCTAGACTTTTATGTGAGGCACCCAAATCGATCACTCCAACCATAATCATTATTCAACTAATATATTTTTGAATCCCATATCCCAAGCATGCTTGTCTAGTTTATGCACCTCAAGGTTGAGGGTATTACATCGTCCCCCACTCAAAATACTTACCCTCCACAACAATCCTCCAAGTCAGCAACCAAAGTCACCCTCAATGGATAAAGTGCTAACACATGATCTATTATTATGCTTCTACTCCAAGATACCCCTATATTCCTTCATTTGTTATATCCCCTTGTCATGTGTCACATGTCACGTCCCTTCATATTTTCACTTGAGTGAACCCCCAACTAGCCTTGCATCTCTTCTTTACACACCCAATTTGACCTTACCTTTCTTGCACCCATGCGATAGAAACTAAAAATTTGGTTCCTTTGCATCATGCACATTGTGTCAATTCATTCCATTTAGTTCAATGAATCATGCATGCTCTCTCACTTTCCCAACCAATTGAAACTTGTGATGTTTGTTTCTCTTCATGTGACTCATATTTACCATCAAATCACGGGTGTTTCAATTTTGTGTGACCACCCAACTTGCAAAGGCATGGTGCTCATGTGATAAGGGTACTTAGGTAAGGAAACCTGTAATTTCATGCAAAGAAACTAAACTAATGCCTCCAACCATGATCATTAATCAACGAATGCGCTTGTGAACCCTATGAGACCAAGCATGCTCATCCAATTGACGCACCTCAAGAGAGAGGGTCTTACGTCCTCCCCAACTCAAAGTCCTTGTATTCCTCAAAAATCCATTAAATTACATTTAAATTTCCAATTCACCAAATAAAGTCACCCGTTATGGTGAAAGTGTTGCTTCATGATTTTCTACCTTGGTTCTACTCCAAAATTATCCTGCATGTCTCTATGCATTGGATCCCTTGTCCCTTTAGCTAATTGACTAGTCAATCCAACCATCTTGTTTTAGTTCAAAAGAACTCACTTCCTTACACAAATTCACTCTTTTCAATCTTACTGGCTCATCCATGCAACTCCTCAATCAAACTATACTCATCTGAGGTACCTCCAAGGCACCTAATAAAATGCCTTTATATCCCTTCATGAAAGTGAGTCATACTACCATGGCTCAATGCCAAAGTAAACCAAGGAAGCCCCTTCAACTACCACCTTGATATCCATCAAAAATATACTCTACCACTCTTGTTAAATTCCCCCCATAATTTTGTGTCACATAGATCGGTATCAAAAATGGGACTTGATTCTACTTTTATCCTCCTCCATCAGCTGATAAAACTTTGGTTCGTAAGGCCACTCTCTCTCTCTCTATTTTTCTTTGTGATCAGTCCACTATCATCCCTAAAATACATATACCAAGGCTATGATGTCCCTTGGTTGCACTCCTAGATCATAGGTGGGTCATCCAACTAATATATGAAATGATATGGTATCCTTGTCCCCTCATCCTCTTTAGGTCTCTACTCTAGAACATTCCCCAAAACCCTATCTATAAATGTTACCGTGATGTTAGAAAGTTGCATCATGATATTCTCTATCACATAATAATTCTTCTCCATGTCACAAATCCTCTCCTCATGCACTATAATAACATGTCTATAAGATATTGTCTAGTCAATTTAACGTCTTAAATTGCTCTACATAAATTATCAATCCAGGTATTGTAAACTGATGAAGTGTGGTGCACCATATGTGCTTAGTTAACCTTTTTCTTACTTCGTTGTTTTATAGATTTTATTTTGTTTTTGGGTTTTGTTCTTGTTGATCTCCTAAAGTATCTAATGCAAATGGAAATCCTATTCTAAGGTCTTAAGAATACTTTTAAAAATCAAGTATGGATGTAGATTCCAAGACAAGGTCTATGTCTCTAATGGTAACTTCCAAAACTTAGCACTTCAAAAGATCTTAAAACATGTTATTGATGGAATTAGTACTTAAACAAAAGTGTAAGTATGCAGCTACTTTAATCAAGCAAAAGATGAAACACTGATCATGAAATCACTATCCCTGCTGTTGTCTAAATACAAGAGAAATGAATTAAGCTACTGCACTCAAAGAAATCCAAAAATTGCTAGTAAAGTAGAGCTAAAATCAAATTACATCAACTCATGTTCTGACCCCTCGCCATTAGTCTCGTTATGGCTTTCGGAGGTAATCATAAACAACTTGAGCAATCTGATATCTATTTGCAGAAAAGTAAACTTAAAATCAAATTACATCAACTCATATTCTGACTCCTCGCCATTAGTCTCGCTATGGCTTTCGAAGGTAATCATAAACAACTTGAGAAATATGATATCTATTTGCAGAAAGGTAAAACTAATATCAAATTACACACTCATATTTCAATTCCTCACCATTAGTCTTGCTATGGCTTTTGGAGGTAACCATCAATGAAATGAGCAATCCAATATATAATTGTAGAAAAGTAAACTAAAATCAAATCACAACTTTCATATTTCGATCCCTCGCTAGTTAGTCTCGCTATGGCTTTTGGAGGTAACCGTCAATTACATGAGTGAGTTGATTTCTAAACTAACTTAACAAAGCAAATGAACAAGACTGAAATCAAAGCATAGCTGAAATTGAAAAGCTAAAAAAAACAAGGTCAGCAGAGAGGCAAATCTCATGTCACTATTTGATGCAAAAACATGTAAATAAAAACTAATCTACAATCATCTGGTTGAACACACTTACATGAATTAAAATTGCATGAATGGAAAATCTAATCTATCAAACTTGAAAGCAATCAAATGACATAATGAGAACAGAAGCAAAATTACAAAATGAAATCTACTCTACCTTACATTCTAATGTGCTCCATGACATCTACTTCACATCTCCTTCCATGTTGAGAACATCAAAGCTTTATTCAAATTATTCAAAATTACAAAGTACAACAAATCTCTCCAAAGCTTTCAAAAGCCATCAAGGAAGAATTACAAACTCCAAGCTAAAGAACTAAAAGCCAAGCCAAGCTAGCTGAGACTAATAAGCTAACAAATGAAGGAGATAGATCTCCTATTTCTACAAAAATATGAGAAGCCATCTCATTAATGAGAGTCCATGAATCTCTCCCTCTACCTCTAGAGTCCTAATCAAAATAGGAACTGATAAGACACATGTCTTCTTAGAGTTACAATACAATTAGGAGATGTGACACATATCCTCATGATCCCATGATTCTTTCCACTCAAATTCGAATTTGGCCTTAGAGTGTCACATAAGGGTCTTCTAGAAGCCTCCTTTTAACCTACGCATGTCAACAATCTCAACCCACTTGTTAGGTATAAGCATATGCACATTATTTTCTAATTTTTAACCACATATTCACTTAAAAGGCTTAGAACTAATAAAGTTTGGAAAAACATAAATGTGGCCCAATGATAATGAAAGTGAGATGAATATGGTGACATAGTAGTGAAATGGAGGTGAAATGGAGGTGATATAATGGACATAATAGTGAAAATGTAATGGAAATAAATGACATTTTCAAGACTCAACAGATACTTCCATCTAATGATTGATCTCATCCACCAATAATGCATATAGAAGTAACCCATGTTCCCAATCTTGTGCTTCCCATATTGATTCACACTATCCATAGGATAGGCCCAAAGATAATAGCCAAAATTTCCAAGTGCAATATTGAAACAAACTTCTCTACTCTCAAAAAATCATCCCAACACCACATCATAATCATATAAAGGAATATTGGTAAGACTTGTCTCTTGATGCCACTCTCCAAGATTGAGTGACACATGTATGAATGCACCAACCACCCTCTTCTTTGCTAATCTAACATCCTTGAAGGAAGTATGTGCCAGATCAAGTTGGAACCAAACCTATCTAGTTGCATCCTTCCTCACAATATTATGAGACGTCCTATTATCAATCATTGTTTTAACCTGTATTTCATTGATTTCTTCATGAACATAAATTAATTACGTTTCTCCTTGGTCTTATGTTGATGCAAATTGAGCCTCCATGACCACACCCAAAACCTACAAAATTCCAACTACTGGCTTCTTTGTTTCCTTTAATGTTGACAACATCTACTTCAAAGGACAATTCTTCGCACCTTGGTGTACATCGAGCATGATATTGGCTTCTTTTCTTTTGTAGTATATATCTACTTAGCTTCTCCATCCTTAGAAAACTTCACCTTTACTTTTTCTTTCTTCTCCTTTCCATTCTCACCATGAACATCCTCACTACTCTTTGGAAAAACTTTTCTTCACCTCTATTATCTAACATTATATCTATGGTGTCGATTTTACTACAAGGGTCTACCCAGTTAGTTGTCAGAACTCATTATGTGCCCATGATTGCAAACCATTCATGAAATGGAACAATCTATCCTCCTATGACATCTCTTTTATTTCTAACATGGGCCCCACAAACTCTCTTATGTACATCTAGAACTTCCCTATGTACTTTAGTGACAACAATTAGTTCTAAGATACTTGGTTACAAGGCCAAAATTATGCATGAAAAGTAGTCTGCAATTATACCATGTATTAATGAGGTCCATGGAACAAACCATTGCCAAGTCCTCAACTTGATTTCTCCACCATAGCTTGGTGGTTCCTATCATAAACATAATTGCAAGATTCACCTTAGCCTCTTCCGAAATCTCATTCATTTGATCCATATACTACTCCATAACCAAATATAAATTCCCAAGTACCTTCAGACTTATATTCCATCATATGGCTCTAGTTCCTTGATCTTAATCCCCATTGGTGCATTGGGCACCCCTTGCCCAATAGCCTTCTTCAATATGGAAATCATATCCTCCTGATTGTTCCACTTATGGAGAAGGGGTGTCAACTCATATTTTGTAGCCTTCAACCTAAATTCCACATTCATGTTCTTGATCGACATGATTATATTGACAACATCCTAAACCTAACTCATGACATGATTGAACATCCACTTGAATTGCTACATCTCTGTCCCTATTGCATTTTTCTTCTCACCATGCTCACATAGAGTGTTCACTAGTTGATTCAATAACTTCTCAACATTAGCCACATGATATTTCATCTTTGAGGCTTTAAATTCCTTCACCATTTCATTGCATCCATGTTACAATCCATCCATGTATTCTTATGAACCTGTCACTCCAAGAATCCCCAACCCAGTTGACTATCTCACATGTGGTCACCTCAATTGTCTACTACAATTTCTTGTCCTAGTTGTAACAATGTGTCACCATCTATAAATATATGATATTGCTTTGATACCACTTGTCATTGCCCTAGAAGGATCCACACAGATCGAGACGCATCATTGACCTCCAGATGTGTGGCACTACCACTTTTCCTCCCGATGTTATGTCCTTCAATCATACTAAACTTGCACTATACCTCTCTACTTCTTTTCAAGTTAATTCTATAGTGTAATTTTATACTTAACCAATTTTACATCAATTACACATACAAAAAATAATCCAAGTGACATAATATATAGGGAGAGTGGTCCAAACAAGCTTAACACCCAAATTTTCTTTATACAACACAATTATGGAAAGTCATTGCTATAAAAATTCATACAAATCAACACACTTTCCGCATATAAATATTAAACCAACCTCATGGTTCACCTTTTAGTCCAACTCCAATTCTGCACTCAGTTCACCTCTCAGTCCAAAAACTTTGTTTTGCCCTTAAACTCACCCCTCAATTTGACATTAGTCCAACTGTTTATTTCATGCTTGGTTCACTCCTTTGTTTCACGAAAATGGATGATAGCAAAAGGGAATGTGACAAAATTCCCACACTTGGCCCGACAACCTTCCCAATCATACAATACCCCAAGAATAATCATGACTCCAATGCTCACCCTAGATGGGTAGAGCATGACCTACACCATGCATGAATTCTCTTGGTTCATGTCACCTAAGCCTCATACTAGGTTATATTGTTCACCTTAATTTAGTTGTGTCTATGTTATCATTTGACAATTGTGTGGTGTGTTTTCCTCCTCTGATTAACCTCAAACTTTTATTCAGTTGTGTATGTATTATCATTACATCCATGAAAATAATGACCTTTCAAATTTTGAAACATGACTTCACATGTTGTGTCTCTTCATCTTTTCACTTGAGTCAACCCCCAACTTTCCTGGCATATCTTTATTACTTTCCCAGGTAGACCTTACCTCATTTGAAATTGCATGGAGAAAACCCCAAATATGGTTCCTTCACATCGTGCACATTTCGACGACTTCTGCCATTTAGTTCAACCAATCATGTTAGCTCACACTCTCACAATTAAAAAAAACTTCCAAATTTACTTACTAGTTGTGCAACTCAACATGCCCAATAAACCATGGTGGCACCCATGTCATGTGACAACCTATCTTGCAATGGCATGGCATGACATAGCATACTACTCATGTGATAAGGGAGCCCAAATAAGGAAACCCCAAATCTCACATGGGGAAATGGAAATGACACCTCTAATTGTTGGAATATATTATATTCCTTGGAAGGTAATAATGTCTTTGTATTATGTTGAAATTTGTCCACAATCTTATGTAAAAGAGTAATGCATTATATCGCATAATTATTATGGCATAGTATACTCTTGTATCCATTTATTATATAAAGAGGTGTTATTTTGGAGAATTATATTTTCCCACATTTAATATGTGAGAGTAATTCCTCCACATTTCTGGGAATATAATAGGGTCAAGGGAGCCTCTTAATATATACCATGTTGTGATGCCATCACATCTTATCCTATTCTCACAACATAATGTAATTTATATCGGGTTATTTGTAGTTTCTCTCTTTGTAAGATTGTACAAGATTTTTGGAGATAATGGAAGACAACCTTCCCATCAACGTAGCCTGTTAGGCCCCTATAATACTAGTGTAACCCCTTATTGTTATTAGTACAACCCACTTATTATATTGATGTACCCATGTACTGCCCATATTGTTACTATTGTGCCCCATAGAAGCCCACTATTGTTATTATTGTGCCCTTACATTATTATTGTTATGTCGGCTCTGATTATGTTATGACCCCTTGAACTCCTATATATAGAAATGAGGTCTTTTCATTTGTATCATCCAAGAATTGTTCATTTATGTAATGTAAAGGAGGTTTCCCCCTCGAAGAGGCTGAATTCCAAGGCATTGACCTATCTTTTCTATCTTTTCTTGAGTTGGTTTCATAACATTTGGTATTAGAGCTTTGGATTCTAGGGTTTCACGACTCCAAATAGGTCATCGTGGAATTTTCACTATAAATTGTTTTCTGCGATGTCTCAGAACCTAAAAAAAAAACCCATTTGAGAAGAAATCGCGTTGAACCTCAGGTTCGAATTTCAGAGCTTGTCGTGCTATATTTGCGGAGATATGATTTGAGGAATTTGGTCTGTTTGTAGACTCCTGAATTACATTCCAAATAGGTGACCTAGGGAAAATCATCATAACTTTCTCTCTGAGCATCAGATTGGAATTTTGTAAGAAGTTACAAAAAGAGGACGGACTGTAGTTTCTTGTATATAGTTTTTAGTGCCAAAGGTCGAAACAGTGACACGTGACACTTTATACAAGTTCGCTCTTCTGGAAAGGTCTATAATCAGGTCATCTTGGGAGATTGTGCATAACTCTTACTTGGAGAATCCAATTTGGATCAGACTGGTGGCATTGGAAAGAGGACGCAAAGGGCTACTACAAGTCGCAATTTC
The DNA here is from genome assembly GCA_000404065.3 of Pinus taeda. Classification (NCBI taxonomy): domain Eukaryota; kingdom Viridiplantae; phylum Streptophyta; class Pinopsida; order Pinales; family Pinaceae; genus Pinus; species Pinus taeda. The sequence continues at coordinate 39,103 of APFE030686051.1, forward strand.
AGAACTTAAAGATTCGAAAGTACAGAGTTACAGTCGTTTCAAGATCGAGCTCCTAAAATCAAGAAAAAACAAGATGAGGAAGTTTGATGGCAAGGATCCGGTAAATTGGATACTTCAGATGGAGAAATATTTTGATCTACATGGTGTACCACTGTTACAAAAGGTACATATTGCATCTTCATATTTAGAACCGGATTAATTTTATGGTATGAAGGGCTTTGTTCTCGTAAACAACTTGTTACGTGGTCAATTTTCACAGAGGAAATGTTAGCACATTATGAGGATACAAAGAGCAACACCTTCTTTAGAGCAACACCGCAACAATTGGAAAGAGTAAAAGGGCTTTGTGACATAGTGGAAAGAAAAATTATGGAAACCAGGAAGCATACCCCTCACCACTATCAAGATGGAAGTGTTGTTTCTCCTAGCCTTCCACAACCTACAAGAGTTACACCAAACAATTGGAAGAAAAAAGAGAAAAAGGGCTTTGTTACAATTGTGATAGCAAATGCACTAAAGGTCATAAGTGTGCT
>APFE030686054.1:0-34287 GCA_000404065.3 Pinus taeda
TCCAAGGACTAGTTTATGCAGAATCACAAACTAATCAAAACAAAAACTCAATCTCTTTTTGTTCTTTTTGTAAAATGAAATTCACAACTTTGCATGAACAAGCTTATTGAAATTTTGCAAAGAGGCAACACAAAGGTAGGTCGCTCACGAGGGTAGATTTCGCGACTGGCCTGACTCCTAAGAAGACTGACAAAACCAGAGATATCTAAGGATTTGCGACTTCTAAACCCAAAGTCACTACAGGACCAATATAAAAACCAAACCCTAAGGCTAAAATCTCAAGGAATTTCACTAAAACTTTCGACACTAATGGAAAAAGTATAGGTGAATATTTTTGACAGTCGACCAGTGGATCTGCGCAGTAAAGACTAAGAAAAACAAAATTCAAAAGGAAAAAGTGATAAAAAGGGAAATTCTCTTAATTTTAACAGGGTACGCAGGCAGCGTGTTTAACCAGGTGCGTGCACGCTCTGTGTACACAGATACAGTGCGTACAAGTACGCACTGTGTCTAACTCAGAGGGTGCGTACTACTGTAAAACAAAGAAAAACTAAGTTCTAATCTGACCCTAAGCTAAGCCACCCAAAAACACAGTCAAGCAACCAAAAAGCAAAAGAAATAAGACTCTTTTCAGATCAAAGCAATGATTAAAGGAAAAATCAAACCCAACAATGGATTCCCCAGTGGAGTCGCCAATTTGTCATGCGGAAGAGTTATTCTTGCGGACAAAACCAACTCCCTAGAAGCCTAAGACTTTCTAGTGACAAACAAGACAATTAAGAGCAATCCTTCTCTAAACATGCATTTATCATACAAGAAATCAAGTGTTTTAGATCTTACCTTAGTCCAACGTTGTTGTAACAGTCCAGCCTCGCTGATCCAGATGAGCTCCTCCTTCACTTCGAGACCTGCATACACTAACAAGCAAACGATTACATAACACCTGAATATTCTCATAAAACAAAACATATTCAACACACAGACCAAGGAGTACATGAAACAACTCATTAACAAAAAATCATTGAGAAGAATGGACTTATTTGTATTAATAGGAAACAAAAGAAACCATTACAACCTGAGCCTTGGTGTTGTGCAAGTTCCTCCCAGGGTCCAGCAAGAGTTTTCCTTTACTTTGATAAGCTCACCCACTTCCAAATGAAACAAGAAAGGATGGAAATCTCTCCTCACAAGCTTCTACAAGGAAGTCCTAATTCCAGCAGCATCTACCCTTTGGAATGTTCAGCTTTCAACCTCCCCTCCTCTAGCCCAATGCTTGTATTTATAGTGTTCTAGAGGAAGTTATTCAGGTCCAACATCAATGGGATACTCCCTCTTTTGGATGGGGTAGCTCCTCTCTTGATGGGATAAGTTCCTCTATCATAGGGATGCATGAACCATCTGGAGGCGCTCAATACACGTCAAACACTCTTCTAGAAGGCTCTAGAAGTGACCACAAGTAACTTTTTAAAGATGAAACTCGCGCCTTTTGACCTTTACAGGGGTACGCACCCAACCTTTAGCTTACAGAGCGTACAAGTACGCGGGTACAGTGTGTTTGGAGTGCGTACACGCAGGCAAGGTAGAGAGAACCTGCGTACCCAGAGATAAAGATGTTTTTAAGTGACTTTCTCTCTTTTTGAAGTTTGACATGAAGAGCAGAGGTATGGGGCTTGATAAGGAGGACAATATGGCTATTGATGGGGCCATATTAACTGCAGATAGTCATGGTGACAAATTTCAGTGTAACACTTTGGATTGTGGATTATTCTACTTCCAACCCATGTTGTCATTCCAATCATGTGTTCCTTTCACGTTGCGTACTATGACAATATGCTAAGGGGCACACTTCCTTTTCCCTTCTATGTTTCAAAACCCCCATGCATCTCACTTGACATTCTGCAAGGTCACACACTTGATTCTGATAGAATTATCATACTTATCTTGCACGCTACCGTGGTCAAGGCACTACTTTACTACCCACTGCTCAGACTCCTACTTCGAACGGTTTGAGTTCTACTTGGGACTTCTTACCAGGGAGATCCCCTCACATGTTGGCGGGTCCAATGTTGTCAACAAGTAGTAATAGCAGTACTTCACACTTTTTTTTCCAATGTATCAACTTGATTAATCATCTGGGTGTATGATAATGACTCAATGGTTGTATGCATCAGACAGAGGTTGTAGAATTTGGTTGCTAGTGTGTGGTGGATTATCTAACAAATATGGTGGTGGGTGAATGGTACAATGGTGGGATGGATGGTATGAGATTTGTACAATATAATGTTTTTTTATTAAATATATACTAAAGGAAGTATTGAATTTAAGACAGGCATGACCAAGTTGCAATTCTTTCTCCTTTTATATATAGAAACCAAAATGGTATTCTCTATGCTACTATTTTTTTTAATGTTGGTAGCGATTGATCTTCACAAAACCTCAATTTATGTTAGTGAAATTGCAATGTCGTAGTGGAATTTTTGGACTATAATGGTCATGGACTAATTTTGGTCAAGGACCAAACCCTCAAAGAAGCCTTAAGAAAATATGGGTAGATAAGGGATGGATCAGACAATCTCTGATAAAAATTTGTGGCTAGGACCCAAGATAGGAAAACTAGCTCTAGTACCAAACATGATAGCCAAACTTGGTGCACAAGTTAAATAATCCATAAGACTTGGAATATAAAAGTATCCATTTTAGGATAAATAATGATATATAAAATGTATGAGTAAAAGTGATATGTTCAGTTACAAATGAGGATCTTATATAAATACTAGGAAGGATGCCCTTTCATGAATAGTCATCTCCCAATTAATAGACATGTACTTTCATAATCATTAGTTATTATTATTATTATTATTATTATTATTATTATTATATGTGCAATCATAACATAGTCATAGGCAAATTTTGTGAGAATTTGATCCAATCTTAGGAAGCTTCTTATCTTTCATATTAGTTGGATTGTCCTTGTACATTAGGTATCTAGTCATGGTCATACTCTAAATAGGGGAATATTGACTTCTATGGGGCCAATATAGGTATCCAGTCATTGTCATACTCTTAACCGGGAAAATACCAACTTTTGTGAGAAGGATAAGATAGGGCATGTTACTTTTAATTTTAAGATTATAAATTATAAAAGGCTTCTAAATTTTCTCAATCTTCTTCCACAATTCTCTAGAGATGTTGCAACCCCAAATTTCACATCCATAAAAGGTAATGGGACTAACAAGACTCTTAAATAGGACTTTATTTTTTTTCTCACAACCCTAGGTCTTGACATAGAATTATTTTCAAGACCAAAATAAGCTTCTCATCCACCATTAATCATTTTTCTCAATGCTATAAGAAGGTTGACTCCAGGTTATTTGTATGAAGTAACTTCCTCTAAGTTGATATTGTAATACACAAAATTAGGATAATTAATCCTTTTGGATTTGATTATAATAACTTTTGTTTTAGTGGTGTTTATGAACATATTTATGCTAGAACAAAAGTCCTTGAGAATTTCTTAGTTTCTCATTGAGATAATAAAAATACCTCACCATAAGGACAGTATTTTTCTGTAAAGAAGAAGGACAATGATTATTCTAGATAAAACCATGCTAACACATCTTTCTTCTTCAAATCATGCCTCTATATTATCAACGTAAGCACCAAAACATATAGGGGATAGAGGAAAACCTTGTTTACATCCTATATTCCAATTAATTTCTTCTAAACAACCCCCAATGTTCCTAAACTTAGCAATAAAATTCTCATATAGATTAATGTATCAACTCCTGACTTAGAATGAATATTTAGTTTTTCTAATATAATGAGAACATTGTATCTAATTAATATGTCAAAAGATTTCCTAAAGTCAACAAATCAACACAAGGTATCATTTTTATTTTTACAACATTCCTTACTGATGTTCCTAAGGATAACTAGGTAGTCAATGGTTGAATAATAGCTTCTAAAACTAGATTTTCCTTTAACTTTTTGCCTTGACATTCCAACCATATGCTAATCTTCTTTTCTAGAATTATCCATTATAAATTGACTAAAAGAAGGCTAGTCACAATGGCCTTAAATATGAGGGAATAGTTTTATCCCTACTTCTAAAAATGGGTACATTGAGACTTTGGCTCCATGGATTATGGAAACCCCACTTTCCTAGGAATTAAAGAGCTTGTGAATGTGAGGGGTAGGGCATGTCCTATAGTTTTCATATTTCTACTAAATTATTTTAAGGTGTTTATATTTCCCTTAGATAAGTTATTAACCTCATTCTCTATCTATTCCAAGTAAAAATCTCTTGCTTTGTACTAAGGGTTTGAATCACGTCCTTGATGTAAGTGGATTCATAACCTTTTCTTGAGATGCAAATTCTAGTGCTTAGCACAATCATATAATCCTATTTGGTTTTTGAATTATAATTTTCCTCCTACAATTGTTAGGATAAAATTTAGAAAGGTGTAAATGCTTCAATAACTTTATATTTTTATAATATCTTTGTTTTCTATTAATTATCTATCTTTGTAACTATTTATCTTGTCATCTTTTAAGGAATTCTCATTAGCTTCCTTGATGGATTTTTTAGCAATCTTACACTCTTTTTTATACCAAGGATTAGTAGAGAAATTTTCCTTTTTACATGAAACTTCTAGACTGTTTGTTTATACAAGTTGAGAATGTTATTGTAAAATTATGATAGAGATATTTAATATTAGTATAACTTATGAAGATATTGTATTCATTATTTACATTTTTTAAGAAGAGAAAATCTTTAATTTTGTTGAAGATCAACCATTTCTCATTATCAATTTTTTCATCTATGAAATTATTATGTATGGCATAATTTGGAGTTAGGAATAAGGGTCTCTAATCTGAGTTTGGCTCATGCTCATTAAGTTGTTGAAATTAACTATTTGGTTGTATATCATAATCTAGCACGCTACTGCAAAAACCATGAATATAAATCAATTGGTTGGAGTGTATCCACTTCATTATACATTGCAAATTGCTAAATCTTGAGGGTTACAAATATTGATGATTTTTAAGAAAAAAAAAATCACCTAGATATTTAGAGCTTTTTTTGCATCTATAAGCTAACGCAAAGTCCTCATCTAATCATAAAGGGTTAGGTTGTAAATTTTTCTTAGGATGACAAGATGGTTACTTTTTTTGAATCTTTGATCGGAGATTCCACAGTAAGAGGATTTTTACACCAACGTTTCGAATCCCAAATGGGATCCATCATCAGGGTAAAGAGAAAGATGATAAAGATGATAAAAGGAGAGCCAGAAGGAGGAGATAAATACTCAAGAGGGAAAGAATAATGAAGGAGAAGCACAGGTCGGCCAGGGAGATTAATAAAACATTAATTTTTATTTTTATTTTTAATTTTTATTTTTTAATATCATTTAAATTAAGACCTAAAGAACAGAATCTTTTAAATAACCTAAACAACTATATTAATATCTGAAACTTAAAATATATATTAAAATTAATATCATAAACTTAATATAATATAAAACTTAATATATATAATAGTAATAATATATAATAATATTAATACCTAAAAAATTTTATTATACCTATCAAGGAGTTAATAATAGAATTAAAACTATTAATATCTATAAGACATAATATAAACCTATAAATTAATGATAATATAACCTTGATATAATAAAGTCTAAATTAATATTAAAATCCCTAGAACAAAATAAATAAAAATCTACACAACCTAATCTGAAATTCTAAAATCTAAATCACTATCTATAAAATAATGATAATATAACCATAATTATTAATGATAATAAAACCTTAATATTAATATAATAAACCTAAAATCTATATAACAATAATAAATCTATAACTTTAATATTTCTAAGGTTTAACCTAAATACAATCAAAACTTATATAACATGAAATTATTAATACTAAAAACCATAAAACTTAATATATATAATAGTATTTATAATCTTAGAATATTAATATATTTATAAAACTTAATATATATAATAGTGATAATATGTAATAATATTAATACCTAAAATTTTTTTTTAATAACATTAAGTCCCCTAGCAAGAGGATATTACCTTTGATTCTTATACTAGGCCATTATATGAACAATTTTTTTGTCGTTGCGACAAACACCCTCTAAAATTTTGTGTATGATTGAATTTTGGAGTCTACTTGTGATCTTAGGATTTGTCGTTCCTTGATCAGTCATCTTTTCTTCATGTTTAGTTGATGTTACCTCAGATTCTAAGTGTCAAAGTAACTTGCTTATGATGCTCAATTCTTGAATAATTCACAAGTGCACTTCTTTCTATGCAAGCTTACATAGGCACTACACAACTCTTAGAGGTAAGGCTTACGCAATCACTAGTGGCGGTGGCTGCGTAATCCATAATCCCAGTGTATTGCATAGTACATGTCAACAGTTAATGTGCATTGTCCATTAACATTTTTTCTCACTCTGATTGCAATTGTACTTCTATTTCAGTGACTTTTCTCAACTATCATGCTCGCACACCTTTGTTTTCGCAAGTGTCGCTTTCACATTCATGATTGTCATTTTTTCTTTCTTTCACTTTAAAAAAAAAAATTCCATGTCATCTTCACTATGGCATGTGTCTCTTCCACTTTATTTAATCCTTTGCAAGTGTCGTTTGCATATTTTTCTTACTTTCATAAGTGTCGTCTTTCGACATGGGAAGTGTCGCACATTGTAAAAGAGGAGTTATGGTTCATTCCAAGAGGAAAATTTTGTACCAATGGGTTTTATATATCACATAGACATGTATTAGAATCATTCCCAAAGTTTGATGCACTTTCTTACTAAAGTCATCATTGTCATTGCAAAGTGTAACCTAAGTGTCACACTTGGAGGAGAGTATTGTTTTATTTTTTCATCAAGGGGATCACGTTGATTCTAAGTGTTGAGTGTTTAATGTTGTGTCATAAAATTTGTTGAGTGTGCGATCATTTTCAATCCCAACCTTAGTTGCATCATTGTCTCACTAATCCCACACTTAGTCAAAGTCCAAAAGGTCTCATGCCATACCAACTTGAGCTCACTCTACCTTCTTGAACTATGCATTGCATAGTTTCAATCTTCAAGCATACACCCTTGCCTCCTGGAACTATGCAATGTGTAGTTATTGCCCCCAGGGATTGTGCATTGCAGAATCATAGTGCCCGGAACTACATCCTCACCTCTAGAAATACGCAATACTACCTCCCATCCAGTCACCCTTTTTGCATTATGCAATTGCAAGAAAAAGTCTTCCATCATGTCTCCCTAAACTTTGCAACTACACAATCCTCTATCCCTCTCTCTCTCCTGAATTGTGCATTACGAAGTTAAAGTGGGCAAGCTTGCCTCATGTGACCCTTAACTACGCATTCTTATCCCTTAGGCCTCTAGTGGTGCACATTGCACAGTCATAAGCATAAGTGCATGTCTCCTGGCCTTTGGAACTACGCAATGTGCAATACTTGAGCTTTCTTCCATGTCCAATACCCAGTTCTAGCTCAATCAATGATTTTCATGAAGTAAGCTAGACTAGTAGTTTTCTAGATTGATGTCATTTTGTCATGAGTGATAGCAAGAGGAATAGCTTGGAATTTCCACTTCATCATGGAGTCCATGTGTTTTACCACATCATTTGTGGATTTAATGATGCAATTATCAAAAAGAAAGGAAAAAATGTAATCTGTAGAAGTCCAAGAGTCATATGTGAAATATGAAAAGTCGCATAGTCATATATGTACAAAAGAGTCTTTAGGAAAAGTCCAAAATTCATATAAAAGTGCAAAGGTCACATTAGAAGTCTAAGAGTCATGAGGGAAGCTCAAGGGTCATGGGGATATGAAATTTCATTCCTCTTGTTATAAATTCACCCTAATAACTCAAGAAAATGGATTTTGGAGCTTAGTCTTTAGAGAGATATCCTTATCTTTTCTAGCATGGCATGGGAGAGAATATCATTCTTTGGAGAAGCAAGAAGTGACTTAATATTCCACTATTGGAGCTAGTGGCTCATCTTTGTAACTATGTACTTGGATATTTCACCTAATAATCAGAAGATCCTTTAGCCAATGCATATATCATGAATATTGTAAGCCTATTATTTAGATTTTTGTGGTGCATGATTTGTTCATATGTGCTAAGTAAATTGAACTACTTTGTAGAAATTCTCAATGTCGATTAAACTGATTATGCAATGTACTAAAGCAAAATACTTAATCTACTTCTAAAATTAAACTTGTGGAAGCTTAATCGATTTTGAGAAAGATCAAACATAACACATATAACAAAGAAGAAGAATCAATCACACATGAAACACAGAAGAATACTTTGGGGAAATCCTCAGCTAAAAAACCTGCTATTATCATACAAGTGAAAATATCTCAGGATTACACAAAGATTTAGCTCTCAACCTATCCAAATCTCAGTACAATCCCTCACTATTGCTCATAGACAGAACAGACAACACATATGCCTTCTCCTCTATCCTCCAAGCCTCCTATTTCCTTGCGTTGTTTCTCCTAGGTGATCCAGTTGTAACCTGTGTGATTCTCACCTCACACACTACTCTATCCTTTGTAGAAACTGCGCAATCCTCAAGGAATGAATTCCTTCTGCATGCAAGAGATATTCTCATAGGAATATTCTAGGAACTGATAGCACATTGTCCCTATATTTAATCTCAACTGGGTCTTTGTCTGAACTAACATGTGTGCTTTATTTATGAGAGAATATTCAGTTATCTGGAGAACACTAGTTGCATGCATGCATGCATTAATTGACTGAACTCACAACTAGTTCCTCCAACTATTTGGAACTCATTTAACTGGACTTAACTCAACTAACTGAGCTAACTAATTACAACTCATCCTTATCTCCTTAATTAAGGGATAACTTCCTCAATCAAAGGGATATCTGTTGCATGTCTTCACAAAGACTTCATATTTGAATTTCACCAACTAATTAACTCAAGATGAATTAATTAATTATTTTTCAAACATCTGGTGAGACTAAATTCGAATTTTAATTCTCAATTTTAATTCAAGGACAAATTAAAATTGGAATATATCTTGAAATGTTATCTATAGCAATGTTATTTTTAGCATTTCTATTTTTAGCATTTCTTGTTTCTATTTTTCAACACTCCCTCTCAACAAGAAAGGGATTATCTACCACCCCAATCCTGTCTCTATGGAACTCAAATTTACACTTTGACAATGCCTTAGTCAAAATGTCAGCATCTTGCTCCTCAGTCAAAATATACTGCAACAACATGATCCTCCTCGCCACATAGTGTCTGAGATGATGATACCGAATGTCAATGTGCTTGGACCTGTCATCAAATACTAGATTCTTAGAGAGTTTGATACAACTCTGGTTATCACAATAGATCACAGTTGGATCCATCCTCTGATAAAAAAACCAACTAGAATTTTCTGCATCCAAATGGCCTCACAAGTTGCCTGACTTGTAGCCATGTATTCAGCCTCTGTTGATCTGAGTGCAATTGACCTCTGTTTCCTGTTGTACCAAGAAATGGTAGCTGAACCAAGGTTGAAAATTCCTCCTGATGTCCTCTTCCAATCTGATGGACTCCCTGCCCAATATGCATCTGTGAAGCCCTGTAGCTTCACTCCCTCTGACCATCTGTACCATAATCCAAACTGAGATGTGCCTCTGAGGTATCTCAAAACATGCTTAGCTTCCTTCCAAAACAGCTTGGTAGGCTGAACCATAGCTTGACTCAGCTAGTTCACCACATAACATAAATCTGGTCGTGTGTTCACTAAGTACATCAGTGAACCCGCAAGCTGCCTATACACAGTAGCTTCTACTACTTCTCCTGAAGTAGCATCCTCCTTCCTCTAGTTACCTGCTAGAGGAGTTTGCATGGGCTTGAACTTCTCCATGTGGAATCTCCTGAGTATCTCATTGGCATACTTGCCTTGAGACACAAACTCTTCCCCATCCTTCTGCCACACTTCCATGCCTAAAAAGTAGTGCACGAGACCCATGTCTTTCATCATGAACGCTCTTGCAAGGTCCTCCTTGCAAGACATGATCAACTAATCATCACCTGTTAATATCATATCATCAACATAAAGAACAACGATCAATTGCTTACCTTCCACCATGATGTGGTACAAGTTCACATTCGCTTCACTCTTTGTGAAGCCCAACCTGGTGAAGTAGTTGTCGATCCTGGTGTACCAAGCACGAGGTGCTTGCTTCAGACCGTACGAAGCTCTCTTGAGTCGGCACACATGCGACTCATGATCGAAGGTCTCAAAACCTTCCGGTTGCTCTATGTACACCTCTTCCTCAATATTGCCATTGAGGAATGCAATCTTCACATCCATCTGATAGATCTTCCAACCCATCCGTGCTTATAGTGCCAAGATCGATCTAATAGATAAGTACCTTGCTACAGGAGCAAAAGTCTCATCATAGTCGATCCCCTCAACCTGTGAGAAACCACGGGCAACAAACCTTGCCTTATGTTTCTCCAGACTACCATTAGCAACATGTTTTACCTTGTAAATCCAACGGGAACTTACAACTAACTTGTTCTCCGGTCTTGGAACAACATCCCAAACACTGTTCTAAACTATGGATTCATACTCCTCCACCATAGAATCAACCCAAATCGATTTCTCCACCGCTTCCTCAAAGGAATAAGACTAGGTCTCAACACATTCCCCAACAAGAGCCATGTATCTAGTGTACCTATCAGTTGACCTCCTCTATCTGCACTGAGAAGATGGTTCTCCCACATTCTCTCTTGCATCCAACAACAATTTGTCAGCTTCTCTTGTGCGCTGTCGCTCATCTCTGGAAGACTCTGCTTGAGTGGATGTCTCCACTCTTGGAACCTCTGCATGTGGCTGCTCCACATCAGCTTGAGGCTCCTCCTCCTTAGGAACCAAAAGTTCCTCCACAGCCTATAGTTGGAGCTCCCTCTCAAGGGAAACTCGCATGGCCTTTTGCTCATCAAACTTAAGATCTCTCGAACCATTGTACTCCGACTAGTAGGCAAATACACCCGATAATTGTGGGGTGTATCAGTGTACCCCATAAGTATCCCCAAATCTGCTATCAGCTCAAGTTTCTTTCGAGCATCCTTGGTCACATGGCAATAAACCAATGAGCCAAAGATCCTGAAGTGACCCACATTTGGTCTCTTCTCGGAGAAAGCTTCCTCTAGTGTTTTCATCCCAAGTACGCGATGCGGGCTTCTATTCTACAAATAGACCGTTGTGTTGCATGCCACAGCCCACAAATGAAGTGGTAGGCCTTGGTCATGCAGCATCGCCCGAGCTACCCCCATAATCATTCTATTCTTTCTCTCGACCACCCCATTCTGTTGTGGGTTATGAGGTGCCATCAAATCCTATTTAATTCCTTCCGCTGCAGAGAAGTCCTTAAACTCTTAAGAGACATACTCTCCATAATTGTCACTTCTTAAGGCCCTGATCTTCTTTCCTGATTCTTTCTCAACCAAGGCTTTGAACTCACAAAACCTTGAGAAGGTTTGATCCTTCTTCTGCATGAAATAGATCCAGCATTTACGAGAAAAATCATCAATGAAAATCACATAATACCTTTTTTTAGCAGTGGAGGCTGTCAAGAATGGTCCACACACATCTGTATGAACTCACTCCAAGATTGCTTCAGCTCAACTACCTCGATCATGAAAGATATATTTTGCATACTTACCCAAGGTACAACCTTTTCATGTGTCCACTTGCTCAAGTTTACCTTTGGGAAGTCCAGTAGAAATCTGCTACATTATCTTCAAGAGCCCATGATGCAAGTGGCCCAACCTTCTATGCCATAACACACCAATATCTTGGCTTTGCGCCAATTCAGTTTTGGAACTTAATGCAACACAGTCATCTACCTCTAGCTTGTAGAGATTCTTCACTCGAATCCCAATCCTCTTGGTCTGACCTGTGGCTATGTGTCTCAACTTTCAAGAACGCCTTTCCTTTATTGAATACTACATCATAGCCTTTGTCTTCCAACATCGTGACCAATACCATGTTTTTCTTCAGTCCAGGCACATACTTTACTTCATTCAGGGTGAGAGGAGCTCCATGCTCCCTCTGAAGCACAGTCGTACCTTCACCTAAAACATGGTACTTTCCTTCATCGCCCATCTCGATGCGCATCTTGAGGTCTTTCTCATCCAAGGTACTAAATAAACTCTTATCGTTGATCATGTGGAATGAGACTCCACTGTCCAGGTACCAAACACAACCCACCATCCATGAAACCATGCATGCGATGAGGGTAAAATCAAATTCGAACTAAGAGGCCAGTGCCTCACCTTCTAATCCTTTCGAGGATCCCTTCTTGGATTTCTTCAATGGATAATTAGTTGCATAATGGCCCACCTCATGACAATTAAAGCATCTCACTTTAGATTTTTCAATATTCTTCCCACCATGGGAAGAACTCGATTTGGAATGGGAAGCCTTCCCTTTCCCTTTCCACACCTTACTTGCTAAGGCTAGATTTTCTTCATCATCATGCTTAGATGAAGAACCATCTTTGGTGCTTCTCCTGATCTCCTCCTTCATCAGATCCGACCACAGTCTTTCCCAATCTGGAAGTTTCTCTCTTCCATTCACTGAGTCCTGGTAGCTATGTCAGCTCTTAGGAAGACCGATGAGAGCAAGACTCACCATATCATCATTAGTTGTCGTGATTCCTACACTACCAAGCTCATCTGTGCAAGTGGTGAGCTTGTTCAGATATGTAGAAATCGTGTCACCCTTTTCACACTTAATTTTCCGAAGCTTATCCTTCAGCGCTGGCTTCCTTTGGTCGTTGCTATTCTAATATAGGTCCTTCAATGTCTTCCACATTGAAAAAAAAGTCTCCTTCCCATGGAGACTCGAGACAATATGGTCTCGAACTCTCTCCAGAAGAATCCTCCTCACTCTCGCCACACATTTCTTCCATTCCACCAATTCTTGGGCATTAGTTGTTGCTGGCTTGGGGACTTCTTGATCAATGAAGTCCTTCAAACCATTTTCCTCTAATACCGCTTCCATGTGATCCTTCCATGCTATGTAATTTGAGCTGCCATCCAGGGCATACTCGAGTCTCAAGCCATTGAACGCCATTGGTGAAATTTGAGATGTGATAAGAAATCGATTTTATACCTGCAATCAAGAACTTCAAACTTCAAACTTTTCCCTTCTCAATATGTTGTTCACAGCTCTGATCAACTTTTCTTTGATACCATGTAGAAATTCTCAGTGTAGATTAAATTGATTATGCAATGTACTAAAGCAAAATACTTAATCTACTTCTACAATCAAATTTGTGGAAGCTTAATCGATTTTGAGCAAGATCAAATAGAACACATATAACAGAGAAGAAGAATCAATCGCACATGAAACAAAGAAGAATACTCTGGGGAAAGCATCAGCTAAAAACCCTGCTATCTGTATTATCATACAAGTGGAAATATCTCAGGATTACACAAAGCTTTAGCTCTCAACCTATCCAGCTCTCAGTACAATCCCTCATTGCTGCTCATAGACAGAATATACAACACATATGCCTTCTCCTCTATCCTCTGAGTCTCCTATTTCCTTGAGTTGTTTCTACTGGGTGATCAAGTTGTAACCAGTGTGATTCTCACCTCACACCCTGCTCTGTCCTATGTAGAAACTGCGCAATCCTCAAGGAATGAATTCCTTCTGCATGCAAGAGATTCTCATACGAATATTCTAGCAACTAATAGTACATTGTTCCTACCCTTAATCTCAACTGGGTCTTTGTCTGAACTGACATGCATGAGTTATTTATGAGAGAATATTCAGTTATCTGGAGAACACTAGTTGCATGCATGCATGCATTAACTGACTGAACTCACAATTAGTTCCTCCAACCGTTTCGAACTAATTTAACTGGACTTAACTCAGTTAATTGAGCTAACTAATTACAACTCAAATACAACTCATCCTTATCTCCTTAATTAAGGGATAAATTCCTCAATCAAAGTGATAATTGTTGCATGTCTTCACAAAGACTTCACGTTTGAATTTCACCAACTAATTAACTCAAGATGAATTAATTAATTATTTTTCAAACAACTGGCGAGACTAAATTTGAATTTTAATTCAAGGACAAATTAAAATGGGAATATCCTGAAATGCTATCTATAGCAATGTTATTTTTAGCATTTCTTGTTTCTATTTTCAACATACTTCATTGGCTTTGGTACTTATCTTGTTGAATCTGTGTTGTACTTACTTTAATATTTGTTGTGTCTATGTGAACTATTTCACTAGATAACTAACAAATATTTCATTTTTTTCGTGTGCCTCTCTAGGATAGTACTATTACTTTCCTTCTAGAGACTCACTCTTACATCCCTCTCATGAGAGTCTCCTTTTACATATTGCAATTGGTATTTCACAGTATCAACTTTCTTGCTGATTTCAAAGGTTATGTGCACACTCTCTTATATATTCATCTGAGCTGAGTGAAACATTTAAGTTATATTCGTTGCGTCGATACTCTAAATGGGGAATTTAATCCAATCAGTGTGAGGTCTAATTTAGACTTCATGTCAGGGAGAAACCCTTGTCTGACAAATTTCCAACACCGTCAATAGTTGGCACTAGATGGAGGGGAAGATGACAATTTGTGCCCATTGAGTCCATTTTGAATATATTATCTTAAATGGTTCTTACCTAAATCATACTCCTAGGGTGTTTTTCTAATAGATTTGATGGTAAAAATTTTATCCCTAATGAACCTCTTTATGACTTGCCTCAAATCAAGTTTGATGGTGAGGGTGATACATCCATAGCTGAGAATGCATATTTGTTTCCTATGTTATGTGAATTTTATGAAATTGATTGTGAAGATGTGGCTTCCATTATTTTCTTCCTCATACTTGAAGGTTGATTTAACCGATGGAGTCGTACCCTACCATCTGCTTCCATTCATACTTTTGAACACTTCATCTAGGAGCTTCATTTAGCCTTTGACAAGTATGGTTACTGGGATGTCCTTAAAAAGATTAATCAACTAAGAATCAACCATGATGAATAAATTGAGGATTTTCCTAATTGATTCCTTCACCTATGTTATAAATTTCCTATAACATATACGAATTGGGACTTTTTTAAACATACATTTGAGTTTTTGGTTCATATCTCTTTACATGGTGAGTCTGAATCCCCTGATGTTTATGTTTCCCCGACTTTTGTAAATCACGAGACACCTCTAATTTCAGAGGAGGAACCTATTATTCCTTTTGTTCCTTTTCGTCCTCCATTTCTAGTACCAATTTGGGTGCCTCCTGGTGATAATATTGAAATTGGGAAATTTGAAAATCAAATGGTTGATTTGTCTCTTCAACCTTCATCCGTTTCTCACAATCCATATCCAATGGAGGAAACTTTGGAATGGTTTATGAAGCCTAAGGTGAAGATTAACACCTTTAGTCTACAAGATGACATTAATGCTCATAACTTCAGCCTTGAATATGGTATGGATATCTATCATCCTCTATCATATCTTTATCATGATCCCTTGTCCCTTGCTCTTCCTAATCAATCTCTTCCAAATCTAAGCATTGAAAAGGTGCAAGGTAGTCACATTTTGCGGGTAGAGGAGTAGGAAGGTGAATATTCTTTCAATATCTCTTCTCTTTTTCAAAGTCCTCCATGTGAAGACGGTGTTTCCTCATTCTTCGTTGATATTGAACCTGGTAGTCAATCAAATGAAATCAATTTTCCTAATCAATATGAAGTCTTGGGCATCCATCATTCTAATGAGGATGACTCCTTTGAAATATATGATGATGGAATTCTAAGTGCACCAACTCATATTTTGGTCTCTCAAGAATATTTTGTTTCAAAATATTTAGATCTTAGATTTGATTCGGTCAAAGAGGATTCTCTTATGAACTCTTATTCCTCTTCACCTTTCTATCTCTTGTTCTCTACTGCTTATAATGAATCAACTTGCGATGAAGATACTCCATATTCTTCAATTGCGTCATCTAATGAGTCGATTCTCGATTGACACAAGGTAATAAGTCTATCCATGATGAAGAAGAAAGAAATCAAATGATAGAGTTTCCATTTCATCCCTTATCATCTCCTTTTTTGCATGAGGAAAACTATTCAAATTAGTTTGCTCTTGATATTTATCTGATTCATACATCCCTAGATTTTTTATTATAAGAATATTATGACTTGAGAAATTTGTTTTTTGAGGTTGAAAAATCTGATCAAACAAGTGATCTAGATGTATTCCATCCAGATAATGGTGATCTTGTTAATTTAAATAATAGCAATTGTCCACATGCAATTTTCTATCTGAATCGATTCTTAAAATGTTGTTATATATATTTTCAAAGTTTTGGAACTTGTTAGGAAGTCGAGGCACTTCAGCTCTCATTAATGGTTATGTTAGGTTCTTGCAATCCTAGTAAGATCCCTGAACCGTGTCAGATCTAGATTTCCTCGCAATTTTTTTTACTTCGTATTGTTTCACTAGATGCAAACTTATCCTTGGTGGATTTAGGGATTTATCGTTATAATTTTTCTATCTCTTGAGATTGGGTTTCTGATCAGATAGAGGATACTGCTATAGTGAATTCATCTTCATGTAGACCTCTTGTATCTAACTTGGGATTGGAATGTATGCCTTTCATGGATGCACAAAATTGTGAAGTTGAGAAATTTAAAGATTATCTTTGGCCGAAGAATTCATATATGTTGAGTGTTATGGTGAACAACAATCTCCTAATCTTCATTATGAATTTCATTGAGAAAATAATTTTTGTTTTTATCCTAATCAATTATTTTCATCAAAATTATGGTCTTGAATCATTCAATGGATCAAATCCCTCATGTTGATACGTATTCTAGATTTGATTTCACATATTCTTCTAACCTTTTTTCAGTATGTTGTTTTAATTGGTTTCTGATATTTACAAGTCCATCAGTCATTTCTAACTCCTAAAGATTTTGTATTACTAGTCTAGTATGGGATTGGACACAAAGGGAACCGATCAACAAACAATAATATTGTATGTTAAGCTATCGATATGATCATAATGTTCGATATAACAACTTTGATTCCAATAATCATTTTCCCACTAGTATATATGATGATGGTTGTTTTGCATCATTTGATCTCGTTGAATCTAATGGTCTTTATGATTTATCATTTCATTGTTCAGGTATTTGTTAAACAATTGAGGCACTTTAATCTTTGTTGATGGTTATGTTAGGTTATCACTGTTTTGACGAAGCCTCTGGACCAGATCGGGTTATCTTTCCCTTACAAGATTCTTCCCATGATTCAGATGTTCTAATTGAAAGTTCATTCTCCTAAGAGTCCCAAGGTTTTCAAAACGAATTTTTTGAATTTCATGTTTGAATATATGGCTGGCTAGAAGCATCTTACTTAGCAAGCCTATTTGCTAATAATACGATTCGATCTTTCTTTATGCTTGTTGAGAAAGACAACACCAATGAAGATTCATCCACAGGAAGCCTTAGAGGTTTATGTTGTTCTCATTGCAAAGGTAAGGTTGTTAGGTGGTTAAGGTTAGTTGTTATGGCATGTATTTTTCCTTTAGAAAATACCTTCAATCTATTGTGCAAGCTATTCAAGTTCTTATGTTTTCTGTTTCACATCATTATATATCGATTTTAATTATCGATATCTTTTTGTTTGGAGGTCAGGAGTAGTTACAGTGGTTAAATTGGAAATTTAATTACACCTGACCTTGACCATCTAGTTGGTTAGGTTAGGAGTAGGACTAGTTGTATTCTAGTTTCCGTTTTCATGCTCATCCTATGTTTTCCCTCCATCTAGTCTCTGCATTTATTTTGTTTTCCTACTTTTATATGCATGTTGTTTTATGTTCAACCCCCATTTTATTTCCTTTTTTGTTTTGTTTCCTTGTTTTTCCTTGTATTTTCTTTCATGTTTTTCTTATTAATAATTTGCATGAAATATGCTCTTGTTTGGCTCAAAAGATTATATGGTGAAACTTGAAAAGGGTAATTCAGACGACGAACAATGCTTGGCTTATCTGTCATCATGTTCTATATCTTGGGTTTACATATCTTTAAAGTCAATAAAGTCTGAATGGAAAATATAATTCATTTGAGACGAAAAGCCTTTGGTCGAACTACAAAGCTTGTATCTTTATTAGGATATTCCATTATGAATCATCCTTGTATTAAATGGTGTTTTGTCATGTCAACTCAATCGAGTAGAGAAGGGAAAGGAGAAAAACTTTAAACAAGCATATTAACATTGGTTATCTTTCAAATCCCTTAAATAAGGAACCAACCTCTTCTTCTCTTAATAAGTCGGGATCCCTCTTCCACCATCAAAATCAATAAGTGCCTTTATGCATTCTATTAGTAACTAAATAAAGAGGTGAAGAAGAGAAAGGCTTCTTGCTCAGGGAGGTGAAGCAAGAAATTTTGTGGAGTTATTGTTCAAGCTTATTGGAAGTGAAGAAATTCTTGTGGTTCCTTGAGGTGACTATATCAATATATTATTCAGGCTCACTAGTAGCAGAGAAACACCAGTGAATGTGCCTAAAATCTCAGTATACTTACTATCCTTCTCCCCTATCGAAACATTTAAGGTGTGACTAGTTTTATGTTGATGTGTTTGAGGTTGAGAAAGGAAAATAAGAGACTATATCTTTAACTGGGATAAATGGAAAAGATGGGTAATCCACATGGAAAATTCATATTTCTTGAAAGAATGAGACCTTTCACTTTAAGGGAAAACCTAAACATAAAAACTCGAGTTCTACTAATGTGTCACCAAGTGTTTTCGTTGCAACAAACACCCTACAAAATTTTGCTTACACTTGAATTTTGGAGCCTGCTTGTGATCCTAGGATCTATCGTTCCTTGATCATTCATATTTTCTTCATGGTCAATTGATGTTCCCTCAAATTATAAGTGTCAAAGTCACTTTCTTGTGCATGCTCAATTCTTGAAGAATTCACATGTGCACTTCTTTTGATGCAAGCTTACATAGGCACTACGCAACTCTTAGAGGTAAGGATTGCGCAATCACTGGTGATGGTGACTGTGCAATCCATAAGAAAAGTGTACTACATAGTACATGTCAACAATTAGTTTTCACTCTCCATTGACATTATTTCTCACTACGATTGCAATTGTACTTCTATTTCGGTGAGTTTTATCAACTATCGCACTTGCCCCCTTTGTTTTCACAAATGTCACTGTCACGTTCGCAACCATCATTTTTTCTTACTTTCAATTTAAAAAGTTTCATTTTCATATTATATTCACTCTGGCATGTGTTTCTTTAACTTTCTTTAAGTCTCTGCAAGTGTCGTTTGCACCTTTTTTCATACTTTTGTAAGTGTTGCTTTCGGCATGGGAATTGTCACACGATGTAAAAGTAGAGTTATGGTTCATTCCAAGAGGAAAATTTGGTACCAATGGGTCCTATCTATCACATAGACATGTATTAGACTCATTCTCAAATTTTTATGCAGCGTCGTACTAGTGTCATCATTGTCGTCTCAAAGTGTATCCTACGTGTCACACTTGTAAGAGATTATTGTTTTGTTGTCGCATAAAGAGAATCATGTTGATTATGAGTGTTGATTGTTTGATGTTTTGTCATAGAATATGTTGAGTGTGTGATAATGTCAAGGCTAGCCTTGGTTTCATCTCTACCTCACTGATACCACACTTAGTCAAATTGAAAAATATCTCATGCTCGACCAACTTGATCTCACTCTTCACTCTTGAATTGTGCATTGTGTAGTTCCAAGCTTCAAGCATGCACCCTTTCCTCCTAGAACTGAACAATGCACAGTCACTTCCTCCAAGGACTACACATTGCGTAGTCATTTTGCCCAAGAACTATTGAATCTTCCCTCCCATTCAGTCTCCTTTTCTGCATTGTGTAGTTGCAATCATCATCTTGCCACCCTATCTCCTTGAACTATACAACTACACATTCTTGTGGCCCTCTCTCTCTCCTGAACTACGCATTGGGAAGTTAAAGTGGGCAAGCTTGCCTCACTGTGACCCTCAACTATGCAGTCTTGTCTCTTGGGCCTCCAATGTTGAACATTGTATAGTCACAAGCATCAATACCTCACTCTTGGCCTCTCGAACTATGCATTATGCAATCCCTAAGCCTTCTTCCCTGTCCAGTACCTAGTTCTAGCTCAATTAGTGATTTTCATGAAGAAAGCTAGACTAGGATTTTTTCAGGCTGATATCATCTTGTCATGAGTTATTTTCAGTTGCAGGTACTATATCTTGACATGACAGGATGATGATCAAAGAGAAGGAGAAGGAGTCAATGCTAGAAGACACTTGTGAAGCAGTAAAGACAGGTTGATCATTGAAAAAGAAGACGAAGGGGAACTAGGTCGTGACAAAAATCGGAAGATTAAGATCATAGTGAAGACTCCCTATTTTCAGCCCCTTGGAGGGTGAAGATGAAGAACAAATAAAAACTTTCTTGAAGATGAGTATTGAACATGCCTCTCACAAATATTTAAGACAAACTAGCAAAAGGAACGACTTGGCGTTACCACTTCATCACGGATTCCATGTCATCATTGTTAAGTTGTGACTTCTACCAGTTCCATCACAATGTCATGTGTGTCCATGTGTCTTGTCATATCATTTGTGGATGTAATGGTGTAATTATCAAAAATAAAATACCAAATGTAATGTGTGGAAGTCTAAGAGTCATATGTGGAATATGAAAATTCACATAGTCATATATGGACAAAGAGTCTTCACGAAAACTCCAAAAGTCATATAGAAGTCTAAAGGTCACAATAGAAATCTAAGAGTCATGAGGGAATCTTAAGGGTCATGGGGATATGAAAGGTCATTCCTCTTGTTATAAGTACACCCTCATAACTCAAGAAAATGGATTTTGGAGGCTTAGTCTTTGGAGAGCTAGCCTTGGATTCCCTAGCTTAGCATAGGAGAGAAGATCATTATTTGGAGAAGCAAGAAGTGACTTAATGTTCAACTGTTGCAGCTAGTGGCTCGTCATTGTAACTTCGTACTTGGATCTTTCACCTAATAATCAGAATCTCATTGAGCCAACACATTTTCATGCATGTATCATGAATATTGTAAGACTATTCTTTAGATGTTTGTGTTACATGTTTTTTTCATATGTACTAAGGAAATTGAACTACTTCATTGGATTTGGTACTTGTCTTGTTGAATGTGTTTTGTATTCGCTTTAATGTTCGTTGTGTCTATGTGAACTATTTCGCTATATAACTAGCAAATATTTCCTTGCTTTCATGTGCCTCTCTTAGGATAGTACTATTACCTTCCTTCTATAAACTCACTCTAACTTCCCTCTCGTGAAATCCTCCTTTTACACATTGCAATTGGTGTTTCACAATGTCAACTTTCTCGTTGATTTCAAAGGTTATGTGCGCACTCTCTTATGTTATTCATTGTAACTAAGGCAAACCTTTAAATTATGGTGGTCAAGATGATACTCTAGATGGGGCTCCTACTCCAAATAGTGTGAGGTCTAATTGGGACTTCACATTGGGTATACCCCCTTGGTTGATGAATTTCCAGCACCATCAAAAACATATTATCTAAATTGTGTTTCTTAAAAAAGGTAGAAATTATAGGTGCAAAACAACATGTTGCTAACTAATTTTTTAGTATTAATGTCTGATATCTCCATCCATATGCACTAATTGAAATGGTATTTCATGTGAATCCCAATAGAAGGATAAAGGCTCCCCTATATATAACAATTTATTCCTTCAATGCCTCTGCAAGAGGATTTCTTATTCCATGTTAATCATGGGTTAAATCCTTCTATATTAAGGATTATATATCCTTCATGTTTGAAAGTTTCAATAAATAATCTAATATCATTTTTACTCAAGATCCAACTTAACATTGGACCTTTAATTCATGAAAGCCATGATAGTTAGAAGAAAGGATCCTAAATGTGCCAAATTCCTATTTATAATATTGGTTAAATATTATATTTTTTCTTCCTTTTTTGTTTCTACTTTTCTTTTTCTTTTTTCGTTTTTGGTATCAAGGAGGATATCTATAACTAGAAAATACAATCATTTTTCCACCAAAGATCACATAACATTATTTCCAAGAAAACCTCCCTGGATATCCTGCAAACCATATCAATCAAGGTTAGCTAAAATTCGAATTAAGCTAAAAAACATTAGTAATGTGAGTCCCAACCACTCAAATTATTTTTTATAAGCTAATTGAATATTATCTTTATCCCCTGCTATCTATTAATTTATCCTATATATAATCATCATATCACAATGACATTAATGTAATCAACTTGTTATTTCATAACACAAAGAAATCAGTATGAGAAATATCTAATAATCTAAACATTTATTATTGTTAATCTCAACAAATTACTAATGGAATTGGTCATGCACCTTAGAACCCTTCAGTATGAAAACTCAAAGTTAAAAAAAAAAAAAAAAAAAAAAAAAAAAAAAAAAAAAAAAAAAAAAAAAAAAAAAAAAAAAAATTCAAATTAGTAAGACATGAAGCTATCAAAACTATGATTCTAATGTTTTGTTGCATCTTATCTCCATGTTTGATAATGGCTCCCACTCATTTTTTCATTGCAAGGGTATAATTTTCTTTGTTTGCTCTTAGTTCATGTATCTTTTGTCTTGTGATCATTTAATATATTTTTTAACACATTGTGTTCTATATTAATATTAAAAAGTAAATAGTGTGTTATGAATTAGTTTTTTAAGTTTTTTAATGTATTTGAAAATTAGCATTTTCTTGAAAATTTGGTAAGAATAATTTAAGATGATAGAATTGTAAATATTAGATATTAACAACGTATAATTTGTAAGGGTGTTAAATCCACTTTTATATTAAACAACAATTCATAATTCAAAATTGCAACTTTAATAAAATAACTTCGTTATATCCCCATTAGGGGTGCGATCCAAGGCAAATGGAATTATGGGCATTTGTGATCACCACCACTTGTTGGATGGAAATGTTGAACATTAAATTTGGCAGGTGGAAGGAAAAAACCACGCGTATGCCTCTAAATGTGACACGTTAATGGAAATCAAACGAATAGTGAGAATGTCGTAAGGGACAGGTTGTGTGGTGTCAAGGTTTTTCTAAACGCGAGGGTATTGGTATCCCTTGCCTCTGGTGACAAGCAAGAGCCAAAGGGAATTAACCTACATTGTGTCCATATCAACCGGTTTAGTTTTCTGATGAGTAACAGTTTCAAGAAGAGGAGAAAGTTTGGGAAGATAATACTTGTTGGAGTGAAACAGTCATGCAACTCTCCAAAGGTCACCCTCAGGTCAACAATTATCTTATGCATGTACATGGTGGCGCTCCTCTAGATCGGGGTATTCCTTATCCTATTAATTTCTCCTTTTTCTTTCATTTTTTGGTTTAATTTCTGGTTTTCTAAATGATTACATATCTCGTGTGAAGACACATTTAATTGGAATATAACCTAGGCTTATTTGTATTGTAGAAGTGTATGTTCTTTCTTAGTGGTTTTCACTATAATTGGGGGAAGGTATTTGTCTTTTATTAAGGGATTCGAGGAGGTAGGGGGGCCTTCTGCCCAGGATTATATCTTCTTTTGGGTCTCCTGTAAGGTTGGTTTGTTTTCACCTTCAGGCTCAACATTTCTCTGTGGGAAGGGATTTAATTCCCATGACTTAAACATTGGTCTCATAACGACTTGCCAACTCTTGTCTTTTGTTGGTAAAGAGGGTTATTTTTACAATGTGGAAAATAGTGTCTTACAACTCTATATTTCTAAAGTTTATGGTCTTTGTCTCATAGGGGGCTAGTATTCTGGGAATGAGTTTAGGTTTGTAATTATTAGAGAATCACAAAGGCCCTCGCAACTAAACCTTTCCATTTGTTGTATATGTCTAGTTGCGAGTTGAGGCAGGTTAGGTGGGTTGTGGAAATGCATCGTCATAGGATGTAGAGTCTTAGAGGTAGGGGTGGTGAATTTGGCCCTCATGCATGTAACTAGGCTCATTTGCAAGCCCAAGAGATAGTGGAAACCTTTTAAAATACTACTCCTATGGATGTCAAAAGTGAACTACAAAATTTAGGGAATTTAGCTTCTAGAGATCATGATGCCATCCCTGATTCAGAGCTCTTAAAGGAATTTGGGAATTTGGTTACTAGCCCTAGTCAAACCAGGGGTCATAGGAAGAAGTATTTGCAAGCTCTTTTCCTTTATTGGAAAATGAAAACCTTAATGGGTAGAATCCTTATGGAGACACAAGCAGACCAGTACAATATTTTTTCTAACTTAGGTGATATCAAGAGGGAGTAGTGTAACATGAGGTTTCATATGGAATAGATGGAAACCTGTCTATCTCACATCGATCAACATATTCCTTGTATTGATATGTCATCAACCCTTCGAAGATCTAGTGTGAGGAACCTGACCCTAGTTAACTCTTCATACTCTTAGTTGGTTGATGTGCTTCTCTTATTTTTTTTTGGTTTGATGTCTCTTTATAATCTTTAATTTTGTTGAAAACATTGTTACTATTACAATTTTGTACTTGTTACTGAGTTAATAGATGGTCAAAAGAACCTAATTTCCCACCGGGCATGTTGAGACCATCAAGTAAATAATCTAGATGGATGTAATGGGCTAAAGGATGTATTAATCCTATTTTTTTATAATGAAAGGAAACACACATTAGCTTACAAAAATATTGCTTCATCATATTATAATGTGACAAAATATTAAAATATATAAATATAAAATGTTTGTTAATTAAAACGTTATATATATATATATATATATATATTATATATATATATTATATATATATATATAATATATATATATATATATATATTAGTATATATTAATTTATTTAATTTTAAAAAGTTATTATCAAAGTTACCAATTTTTACTAAGAGGACCAAAAAAATTTAAATATATATTCTCAAATATATAGAATATCAAAGTTTACTCAACATTATTTACATAACCCCATATGGGGTGAAACAAATTTCAGTGGGGAGGCATGTTTTACCCCCGCCATCACCTTGCTCAATAAAGGAGGGAGGCATGGGCACCACCACCCCATATGTCGTAGTACAAATGTTTTATACCCCATCATTTCCAAGCATGTAAACACTAATGACCCAAGTGGTGCATACAAGAAACTTCTATATTGTTTATGGATTTTTATGGAGTTGGACGACGATTTTAGTGGATGTTGTTTGGAAATTAGTTGTTTGGTCTCAACTCCACTCAATCTCTTGATAGTTAGCTTGATAAGGTTCCTTGATGTTCCTTTCATGCATCGAGGGAAGGTCCAAGTCCTCCTGGCTTGGCCTCCCCTTGGTGGTGTTAAATTGGTTCAACATTGTCACAAATAGGAGCCTAAACATGGCCAAATGACATGATATCCATTGCTTACGTGTGCTTGGATACAAGCACTTGTTAGATGGTTTATGTTTTGTATTTACTCAAGGTTTACTCATCCATGTTATTGGTTGCATGCTACTTCGACCCGACTCTCTCTATTTCCTATCTAGTTATTTGTTCTCATAACCATCTCAGGTTTACATATTATCAAGAATTCACAAAGGCCTAGGGAAGGTTTTTGGGCCACTTTCCTTACTATATGGTAATTTAATAGTTCCTTGTTTGATAGTGGGTCTTTCTATGACCTCGTGGTTCTTCTCCTTCCTGGTTTTGCTGACTTCTCCACTGTCCAAACCTCTCGCCTCTCTAGTTCGTTATCTACCCCCATTTCCTCAGTTTTGTGCCTCTTCTCTCATAGCCTCTTCTTATTCCAAATTCCTCTCTATGTTGGCATCCATGATGTGAAAACAAGCTTAATACTGCAACGAAATTAGTATTTGTGATAGTTCGAGTAGTTCTCAAGCCCATTTATGAGCTCAGGCTTCACCCTAACTTCAGCGTGCTCAAAATCCATCAAAAATTCAATAGGAAATTTAGAATGCAAAATAAAATGTGATAATGGATCATTCTCAACACATAAACACTAAATTTTTAGCATCTATGGCAAACTAGGTGTCAAACAGAGGGCACAACTGAGGGTGCCAAATAAAAACTTATACATCATTGACCTATAGTGGCATATCAAATCACTACTTGGTAAGGTTGTCCTTGATAGAAATGAAGTCAAGCTAGAGATTCTATAAAAATTTAATGAGATATAGATAAAACAGAGAGATATGGATGAACAATTGACCCACATAGAAGCAACTTTAGCTTGCGACAGGCGACCTTTGACAACCTTATAGACATGGCTCCTACAGAGGTTTATACATCATCTTGATATGGTTTCACTAGCTTGTGCCTTCCTATGCATCCTCAGGATGCTCTCTACTTTTTTTTTATTCAGATAGTTATCCATGTTTTGTTATTAGATGGTTTGTTATCTAGCCAGTTAGAATAGTTTCTAGTCTTTTTTTGGTAGTCAAATTGGCCTTTCAAGATGGACAACAAGCATATTTGGCATGAATTTTATATTTGTATGATGTTGTTATACTCTTTTTGGACTCGAGATCTCCTATTTTTTCATTGATTTAATTTTCCCAATGGCAAACCATGATGATAGGAATCCTAGTGAAAATGTATCTTCAACTACGTAATTAATGAAAGAATTACTAAATTAATAAAATAAAAATAAACATTATTATTTAATCACAAAAAATATCTTTTTGCAAAATCAAAGTTTACTTGATAGACAAAATCAAAATTGAATTAACCAAAAAAATATTAAATTTCATAGACAACCAATAAACAACCTACAATATACTCATAAATATCAGCGTAGATCCATCTTAACTCCAAATATACCAAGCACCGAGAGCAATCAAATCTCTTTTTTCACTATAAAATAGGTTTTCACCTCAAGAGAGAGATTTGAGATTTGATCCCTCTTATCACTTGGTAGATCCAGACTTAATATTGATCTAGGTTGATTTAATTATTATCCTTTAAATAGGTTGCATTAGAGAAGAATACCATACAAAAAAACCATGGATTGGAGGATTTTTTTTAATTATTTTATTTTAACTAAGCCAAAATGTTAAACATTACAATATCTTCCCTACTAAGCTGGAGAACATCTCTCAACATAACCACAATATATAGAAGTAATAACCACAATAAGGTGTAACCACAAGATATAGAAGTAATAACCACAATAAAGTGTATCAGATATAGGAAAATTCAAGCTATTTTGTCACTATCCTGAAGCTCAACATTTAAGTCAAGTATGGTAATTCTTGAAATATGGACTTTGTATGTCTCAACCTAAACACCTGCAGAACTGGGGGATGAGAATGAGCAACGAAGTTGGGGAGATGTTTCTTTCATTGGCTAGCATGTTTCAATTTTGGTCATGTTTCCATGTCTCTTAACGGTGTGGTGTCACTCTTCGGTGTTATTTTTGTATCTATAGGGATTGACTAGTTTTAGATGTGTATTATATTGAATTCTACTCATTTGGAGGGATAGATTTCTGGCATGTTGTCATTTTAGGGTCACTGGATTTCCTATTACATAGGATGGATATTTATCCTATAGGACCTTGTGATGTTGTTATTATTTTGGTGTTTAATTTACATCTTCTTTTCAACTACATTCTCATTTTGAGATATTTAAACTTTGATCTCATCTTATTCTGGATTTCATTATTGTGGGGTCTAGATATTTGCAAAACATTGTTATATCATCGATGTTTTCTATATCACTAGAGCTAATAATTTGAGGTTTGCCTCTATTAGTGTCATTTTAGGTGTTTCTTTATTATTATATCGTTACTATTGGGAACCTGACTTCTTGGTGCCCATTCTTTGGCGTAATTACCTATGACTTCTTAACATGATTTACTTTGTTTCGGCTGACATTATTTTTAATTGGATCTCATCAGCATTTTCCTTTGATTTCTCCCGACGAATGTTGATACACATTTCACCGAGGTGGTATTATTGGTGGCTCTTTTAAGATGGAATATCTCCATTTATTTGACAAGTCTCAGCTGCCATAAAAGCAAAGCGAAAGAATACCCAATTTTGGTCTTTTGAAGATAGGAAATAAAAGCACGGTATTAATGGTGCCAGGAAGCATGAAATCATGGAAAATGAAAAGGAGCCAACATCTGCCTTCAAGAAGAAGAAAAAGGTCATGTTTGCTGACCAACAATGAATCTCAAAAAGTGATTCAACGCTTCCACCGATTTTTCATACATAATGCTTTGAAGCCATATTGATTTTGGTCTTCCAGCAATATCAAATATTTTCTTATCGCATGAGGGTTATTTGGTGGCCACACCTTGGGTAGATGTCACAAAGAGCGCTCTGGATTTGATGGTGCATGGACATCTAATCCTCTGTGATGCAGGAGCATCTGAACACGCTTAATCAAAATTTAAACTCAAAGTTGTGAAAAGGGAAACGTGGAAGGTAAAACGGGGAAAATTTTGTTTAAACAGTGCTAAATTGATGGAATTGATAATTCTATAGAAGGCTTGATTAAATGTAATTATTTGCCATGTATGCGTATAGGGAAATTTAAGGGATTTGATTGAGTGATTGTGGGAGAAACTCATGGATCGTAAACGATCTCTCCCTTTGTAATTTCCTATGTAAGAGAGTTTGTGTTGTGTGAAATAGAGATACAGAGTAAGAAATGTAGCCGCAGGGGCAATTTGTGATCCAAGCCATGAGGCTTTAGCCTATAATCGAATTATGTTTATAATTGAAATATGAGTGTTATTATATTGTAATATGGGTTTTGTGTGTTTGTGTCTGTACATACATGTTCTTTACTGTAAGTTGATAATATACGTGTGCGAGTGTAAAGGACGAAGTTCCTATGAACTTCTCCTTAAACAAGTATGGCAGAGTTAAATTTGTGTTGTAATGTGTATTCCACCCATAAGCAAACAAGAGATTCGAGAACAGATCGATGGACGATATCAGCGGAAGATGAATGGGGAGATTAAGCCACGTGACAGCAGAATAATGGAGCGGTCTTGAAAAGATGGTAAGCAGTATCTTACACACCGTAAAGGAGGTAAATGGTATTTCTCAATTCTACACAATTACCCTCAGCGAGCGACATGTAGCACGAGAAAACCACTTTTCTCGCGCGGCCTCGAACTATTATCATTCATGCCAGTATCTGCGTGAGATTGCACAATAGCCGTTGGATCTGACGAGACAGATCAACGATGGAAATTGGTTGAGATACTTGGTGATCGTTGGATTAAGGAATGAGATCGATAGTGCAGATTGAAGCACTCGGCCTATGGAAAAGTCAAAGTAGGACCAGCGGTGCTTAATAAAGTTACATTGCGGTTGTGGTTTTTAGTTTTATTGAGAAGTCTGCTGATTAAAATGCTTCTGATGTATACATGGGCCCATAACCCACATGTCCACGTGGTGTTAATTCTCTAAAGACGTAGTTTTCCTGCATCATCCTGATATTTGACAAATTCCTATTTCAAGGAATTTCTTAGTGGAGAGAAGGAAGGTTTGCTTCAACTTCCTTCCGACAAGGCATTGTTGGAGGACCAGGTCTTCTGATATTATGTCGAGAAGTATGCAGCGTATGAGGATTCCTTTTTGTTGATTATGCGGAAGCTCACTTGAAGCTCTTTGAACTAGGGTTTGTAGCGGAGGAGAAAACGCCAGTCATGGAAGGGCATACACCATTTAAAATCCTGTAGCATCAAAACATTATTTGAATGTTTGATTAGAGGGGCCAGACCAGTGGAGATCGAATTATGATCACTGTGTTTATCAAGGAAATGTGCTAGTGGTTGGAGATGATCACAGATTCGTGGAGGGTGTAGATACACCGATAAACGAGTCAAAATGTAGCATTGAACTTACGCTAGACCTGTACATGGTACTGACCTGAGGGAAAGAGGACAGATGTTGCGTGCATCATCAGAGTTCAATACTCTATAGAAAAACTGGAGGTGAACCTTGATTTAATTTAAAGGAGGTCAATTTTGTTGGAATTTAATATTTTCATGTTTGCAAATTTCTGAAAAGAAACCGGAAAATCAAAGCCAACCCATTTCAATTCGCTCCTCTGCATTTTATTAATTGAGGTTCACAGATAGATTACATGGTTCTTTTATTTTTTCTTCAACCAAATCTTGGAGATGGATGGTTTATGTGTGCATCTTTGAGGCTAAGTTAACCCCATTTTAAGTGATGATCATCACTTCTTGAAGCTCTTCACTTGTAACTATGCAGCGAATTTGTTCCCTCTCTTTTGTTTGATGCGATGAAAACGTTGTTGCTTGGAGAACCTTCCTGAGTTCTACAAGCATGTGGAGCCCATGCTGGTGTCTTCGAGGTTTAATTCAGGGTCTACAATCGATTTTTAAGCTAACAATGCGTGGAGCCAATAGCGTTTAAAAAAAAGGAACCAACGTTAGAACCTGCATAGAAAACTGTGCTTAGACCGAAGTGCGTTAGTCTCTCCAACAATATCACTTTATAAGGTGTGAGTTATTTTTTTTGAAAAGGGAACATGCACAAAATTTAAATTTTTGAAATCATTTCACTTTTATAAGTGACTTCATACACTTTATTTCACTTTTTAAAGTTGCATTATAAAGTGATATTAAGCCTTCGGAGGAATAAGGAAAAAGAGGGACTTACAAACTGTATTAATTGTTTACACTTTATTTCACTTTTTAAAGTTGCATTATAAAGTGATATTAAGCCTCCGGAGGAATAAGGAAAAAGAGGGACTTACAAACTGTATTAATTGTTTAAAGGTAAATATGTAAAGCCTTTTTTAAAGAGACATCATAAAATTTTGTATGGGGAATAAGAGTGGTATGTAATAATAAGGGAATGTTTTAATATTTTGGAGTGATAAGTTTTTTTTAGGCAAAAGTGATTTTTTTTTGTACATTTTGGAGAGATAAGGAGTATTTGTA
The DNA here is from genome assembly GCA_000404065.3 of Pinus taeda. Taxonomy (NCBI): domain Eukaryota; kingdom Viridiplantae; phylum Streptophyta; class Pinopsida; order Pinales; family Pinaceae; genus Pinus; species Pinus taeda. Next base: position 31,038 of record APFE030686054.1, read on the forward strand.
ATTTTTTTGTGTAATGGAGTAATAAGTGATTTTGTGAAGTCATAAGGTGCATATTCAGTACTTGGAGCGATAACTGAATTTGTTTGAGAGAAATTCATTGTTGTAAACCAAAGTAATATTTTACTTTGAGAGAGATTTTGAGAGAAATTGAGTCACTTAACATCTAGTCTTTTGAAGACAATTTCCCTCCAAGGAGTTCTCAAACTTTGTGCTTGAGAAGTTTCAATGAATATGTTGTAAAGATGAAAGGTTGATGTACTCAAATACTTAATAAATACATATTTTTTGTGGTGTTGCAGTGTCCTAGATCTGCCCGAAATTGAATAAGGGGATCTTAGGTACACCTTGTGTAGTGATTGATTATGCATGTTTTGTGTCTAGTTTTGACACTACAATTATCTTATCTAACACACACAAAGAGTCTAAAGCAAGTGAATGAAACAAGCACATTAATCAAAGCACTTGAAATTAAAAAGCTGCAATGAGCATTCAATCAAGCACAAACAATCACATGCATTTGCGCAACTACAACATATAATCAAAGTTGGCAACATCAGCATTCTAAAAGCAATTCACCATTATTTACTCAAGGCAAATTGAGTTAATGAAGTTGAAAACTCAAGCATTTCAAGGCAAAGTCTACATCGATTCCACATTCAACGACAATTAGTAACTGTAACTTGCAAATCATAATTTGTAAGTTGGATTGTAATCAAAGTCAAATTGAGTTGAATTGTAAGGGTGCATTCTCGGTTGAAACCGACACCCAAGCTTTGAATTGATAGGGATTCAAATAAGTCCAGTGAATCCATTGTTTTCAACTAAGTCAATTAAGTGAGCCAATATCATTTGAACTTGTCATTGTAAATATTAGGTGCATTTTCGATGGTATCCTACACCCTCATCCTAGTACAAAATTCAAGCAAACATGAGTTCAACCATTCCAATGATAAACTAAATCAGGCACACAAGTTCAAGAATTCAAGCGAGCGAGATCTTCAATTCCCGTAAGTGTTACAAGCAACAATCAAGAAATCATCAAGCGAGCGAGTTCAACTCTAAAGCAAACAAATGTGATACTTAAAGATCAATCAAGCCCGTTCATATATACAACAAGCGAGCGTGATAAACTAAATCAAGCGAGAAAGATCTTCAATTCCCGTAAGTGTTACAAGCAACAATCAAGAAAGCATCAAGCGAGTGAGTTCAACTCTAAAGCAAACAAATGTGATACTTAAATATCAATCAAGCCCGTTCATATATACAACAAGCGAGCATGATAAACTAAATCAAGTGATCGTGAGTTCAAGCAAGCAAGATTGAGAATTCAAGCGAGCGAGTTCTAAAAAATCCAACATGTATTAAAAGCAAGCGAGCGTGAGTTCCAACAAATTGACATGGAAAAAAGCATTCAGTTGTTAAATATTCTTAACAATCTAATCCTCTCAACTGCTAAAGACATGGTACAAATCAGCAAAGCAAATCTTGTTGATATTTCAATGAATCTACAACAAGCACATGAAACAATTGAGTTACTTCAATTGGAGTCGCAACTACAAAGAGATTAGTTGCAACAGAAGAGTGATGCTTCCAAGTCTTTCATCCATACAGATGAAGATAAAGATGTTGATTCCAAGTCACTCATCCAAACAACTTCAAGTGTAGAAGTTGTCCATGATCAAATTGAACTTACTTCTTCCAAACCAATCATCAAGCCGTGGGAAGAACTCCAATGTAACAAAAATTGATGAGGATTAGGATATGACAAAGATGAAAACAACTTGCATATCCCAGATTATTCTAAGCCGGTCAAGTTCATCAGTGCAGGATTTCTTGATCAAATAACATCAACAAGCCATCAAAAAGTTGAAGACAAACCCACATGAAAACATTGTCAAAGAAAAGGTCACATGGAAGATCATTGTTTTGATCTCCATCCTTGTCACCATTGTGGCAAGTAGAATCATTCATCAGAGAAATGTTGCAAACAACACAAACCTGCCAGATTAAAGATCAATTATGCATGGATTGATCCTTGGGAATTGATCCAGGTGGATGTTGGTGGCCACCCACCTATCCCATTTGGACCCCCGCAATTGTCTCTTTCAGCATTTTCAGTTTCCTTAATTATAGCACAATTTACTATTTTTAGCAGTTTTTCGGGTCCTGAACTTCCGGAGCCGTTTTGAGGCCATAAACGATGTTTTTTCGGGAATCCGGGGGCAACATGGGTCCATGGAATGGACGGATGTTGCTCATTCCAACAATGATAGTGCTCGAATAGATCTTTCTAATGAGCTATTGTACGCGTCAAACGGAGATCATATGCCAAAGTTACGACCCCGGCAAATTGATGTACCAATTTACCCAAAACGGGGCCCACAATTTGGCGTTTCATCTTCTAGGGGTTTGGTTTTGGAATGTGAATGGTTTTCCATTGTTTCTCAACAATAAATATGCATTCGAGCCTCATTGTAACACAGTTTCGGAACAGTTCAGAGGCATGTAGCCGCACATCTCTTCTCAGAGATAAGCTACCATCGCCCTAGCCGGTTTAGTTCCAATTCTGGTTGTAAGCATATTTCGGTATTTTCCATTAATGAAATGAAGTATTATTTCCGCTGCATCTCTTCGTTTATGGTTATCACATCTCTGTATTTATGGTTATCTCTGTAATCTATTGCGATCCTGTTTAAATCCGGATCAGTGGTATCAGAGCGGTCTGCTTTTTTCTCTGTTTTTCTTTGCGTGTCCCCGATGAGGTCAGGATATAAGGAGTTAGGGCTTGAACTGGTCGAACCTTTGCAAGACTAGCCTCGAAAATCCCGACGACCTCCCATGGCGGATGAGAAGAAAGACGAGGGGGCAGGAGATCCTATCAAAATCTTGCTCGAAGGAGCCCTCGAGCGACAACGGAACGCGATGATGGACAGTTTTGCGCAGATCCTTCAGCGGCTACCTAGAGGTGACGCATCGGCTTCCAGCAGCGACTCTGGAAATGCCACGCCCTTTAAGGTACAAGTTAATTTGAAATCCCCATCTTCGAGGGTAAAATAGACGCAGATGCCGTAGATAAATGGTTAAATCTGCTAGATGGGTATTTCTCTGTTCATGAATTTTCAGGTCGGGAAAAGATTGTTTTCGCTCTTCTCAAAGCAGCCCCCCACGTCAAGGACTGGTGGGAAACCTACTGCGAGCAGAAGGATGAAAGTACAGGCTCACTATTTTAAGCCGCACCCACTTGGAATGA
>APFE030686054.1:43931-79227 GCA_000404065.3 Pinus taeda
GTAGGAAGGTCATCCAAGTAAGGCTGGACAATGTTGTGATTATCATGAAACACATAGGACATTGCCTGTTGAAATGTGGCTCTAGCATTTTTTAAGCCAAAAGGGAGCTTCTTGTACGCGAATGAACCCCATGAATAGATAAAGGTTGTCTTCTGTTGGTCGGCCAGTGCGATATTGATCTGGTTATAACCAAAAAAACTGTCCATAAAGGAAAAGATCTTGCTCCTAGCACATTCATCAATTATTTGATCAATGAAGGGAGTAGGATAGTTGTCTTTAGGACAGGCGCGATTAAGATCTCGATCATCCACGCAAATGGGAATCATGCCTTATTTTTTAGTCACTGGGACAATATTTGACACCCAGTCTGTAAGGGGGATGGGATAGATGACTTTGAGAAGCTTTTCAGCTTCACCCTTAATAGCAGTGGCCTTCCTAGGACGTACCGGGCGAAGCCATGGAAAACGGGCTTCACGTGTGGATGTGTTGGCATTTCATGCACCACAATGCTAGGATCAATACCAGGCATTTCTTCATAAGACCATGCAAACACATCATGTAATTCCTGAAATAGACGAGTATATGTCTTGATCTCATATAGAGAATAAGATACCCCAATGTGAATATGTTCAATGACACTGGGTTTGATAGAAATGTCAATCGGTATCATTTGGGTAATATTACCCAAATTTCCTTCCGACCATACTTCATGAGTAACAGTCGATGGCATAAAAGGAGAATAGGACTCTTCGAAAGCGGTAAACATGACCGTTGGGTGAGGCATGAATGAGGAGCGATGATGGGTATTGATCCATGGTGGTTCCTCGAGAGACATGATTTCCATGATACCTTCATCGGCGAGGAAGGTCTCAGCTAAGGGATCGGGTGATTCCAAAGCGCCAAGCCAGGGGGATTGAGAATACATATCAAGAGAGGTCTTCAACATATGAGAATTAGAGGATGCAGAGTTCGAAGCCAAAACAATTTCCACATAATTGACTTCGGTGAGACTAAGCGGCATGACCTCGCCCCAAGCATCAACAAGATCTAGTGCAGGTATGACCCAGGGATCAAATTTGACCGAGACCATGTTGATAGAGGAAAAATGAGGAGGTGGGAGTGGAAAAATTCCCATTAAGGCAGAGTCTTTGAAGAGACGTGCCCCCACACTCTCATAGGGAGCACCGGAGTGCTTGACGTAAGGAAAGTTTCCATCCGAGGAGGAAGAGGCAAAGAAAGACAGATGATCAATGGTGACAATCTTCCCTTGATGGGGAAAACGGATCACGTGAAACAAAGATGAGGCCACGACATGCATGGCATGAGTCCAACTTCGGCCGAGTAGAATATTATAATTGAGATTAACGTTAACAATCTCTACTTTGACTTGCACTGCCTTGCATTCCAGGGTGATGGCAAGGTTAGGTAAGATGCCGAAGGGTCACGAATCACGCCCATTGAAAGCTTCCAAAGTGTTCAGAGACTAGTTCAGCGCAGCAGAACCAATAGCCTTCCAACATGTAGTTGACATGATGCAGGTGGAAGCCCCTTCATCTATGACAGTGCAGTGGATGGTCTTCTCGTTAATGATTACCTAAATAAGAAAGGAAATTTGATGAGGGAGCTACAGAACATGGTTCTCCAAATCAAAACAGATTAAATTAGAATCAAAGGGATCGATGCCCTCGATACCGACAACAAATATTTCCACTTTGATGGGAAACTATGTAGTACCTCGAGAGCCGACATGGATGATGACGCCCGAGCCAAATCCTCAACAATATTATAGTGCTGAGTGGCTCGGGCATTGGGATTATACGAGGATTTCCGCAACACACCTTGAGAGGGCGGCCAAGTAGCGGAATCGGGGTTAGGGCACTTGATTTTTAGAGGGCCAGAACTTGGGGTGGAAGAAGAAGGAGCATTTTCTTTTCTTTCCCAGCTGCCAGAGCTGGATTTTGATAATCTTTCGATTGGGTAGCCACATTAATGGGCGTGCTCATCATGAATAATTGACATCTAGAGGAAGTAGATTGGGGTTGGTATACGATTTCAGTCTGCTGAGATGAAAATGGCTCTTTAAGGAAAACAGGGGTCCCTTTGAGCAGGCGACTAACTTCGGATCGTCGTGGACAATCCTTAGTAATAATAGTGATCCTCCTCGAAAATGAGGTAAGGATAATTAGATTTCCATTGCGAAGATTCGCCAGCAGACGATTTGGGAGGACCCTGTTTCAGGGCATTGGCTTTAGCTTTGCCTTTGCCTTTCTTTTTTCCTTTTGAGGATTTGTCCACTGTGGTAGACTGGACAGCGTGGACCTCTGAGGTTTTACTAGGGCATGGTAGATTTTGAGATGAATTATTAGGAGCATCGTTCGAGACTGAATTCTGTTTGGAAGAAGTTTTAGTGGGGGTATGGGATACTGAACCAATAACTCCATCAATGGGAGGAACAACTAGTGACTTTGATGCTGCAGGATCGGCTGATGGATGTGGAGAATTGGGTAATAATTCGTATAAGGTGCCAGACTGAGAGTAAACCAAATCCAAGTACTAGGCATAGGCAATGGCTTGCTCTTTAGTGACGCATCTACCCATAGCTATATCGCAAGAAATTGCGGCTATGAATGAATTGGTAAACCACTCAGTGAGCAATTTATCAACTATCTCAAACTTGATTAGGCAACATATACATCACCATTCATGGATATGATCAGAGATGTGTGTCAAAGTCTCTTGCTTAAGCGATGTGAGCAAATAGGTGCCAGTTTCATAACGAACCGGCAACTGAACATGCGTGAGGAAAGCCATGGCTAATGAATTGAAGTCATGGAAAGTACTTCGAGGTAGCTCGATGTACCATTTCACTGTGGCACCCATGAGGGGTCATTGGAAAAGACGAAGACAAATGGAATCGTCCACATATGAGTTCGACAAGCAATAGAGGAGATATGTCATCACATGGGCCTGAGGATCTTCTTTAGCTTTTCCATCGAACTTTGGGCAACCACTTGGTATCTTGGACGACATTGGAGGCCAGTACGGTGAATGAAAAATCAAATCATTCATAAGACGATACATCCAACAACTCAAGTGTAGCCAAGAAAGGTAATTGAGTGTTAAAATGCATAGGAGGTCGATAGGTGGGCCCATAACTAGAAGCCCATCCCTGCTGGTAAGGATTTTAGCCCCACAGAGGGGGATCTTGGCCATATGGCATCTGAGGCTGCTCCCATTGTGGATTACCTTGACCAAAGGGAGGATTCAGACCTTGAATACCTTCAAACTGTCCATGCACAGGTTGTTGATAGGCAACGTATGGGTTAAAAGGTTGTTGAGCTTGTTGACCTTGGACATGTGGGTATTTGACCTGTTGTCCTGGAACATAGGGTTGTTGGGCCTATTGTCCCTGAACAAGAGGGTTTTGGACCTGTAGTCCTTGGGCATAAGGTTGATACACTTGTTTCCCTTGGATGTAGGGGTTTTGTACTTGGCACCCTTGGCCGACAGGATTCTGAACTTGTTGACCCTGAATAAAAGGATTCTGCACCTATTGCTGCAGGATTTGACCTTTACCCTATCCCTGCAAGGGTTGGCCTTGCTGATATGTATACAGGGGTTACTGCTGCCTAGGTTGGTTTTGCTGTTACAAGGGTTGACCTTGCTGTTGCAAAATTTGCTCTTGGGGCTACAGAGGTTGGCCCTGCAAGGGTATGGGTTGTGAGGTATGCAGAGCATATTGCATCTGCTGCTGCACGGCCTGTTGCAACTGTTGAAAGGACTGACCTTGCTGTTGTTGCAGGTGACCTTGCTGTGGGATAATCTGCCCTTACTGTTGCACAGAAAGCCCTTGCTGCAACAAAGGTTGCCCTTACGGTAGCAAAGGCTGCCCTAGTTGTTGCAAAATTTGTCCTTGCTATTGCAAGGGTACTTGAACAGTGCTTGGGAAATTACCGAACTAAATCTAGCCATAGCCAGGCTGGATGTACTACCCAAGTTGGAGGGTGTAAGGTTGATTAACCAATCCTTGAGAACCATATGGAACGTAAGTATTTTGGTATTGGACTTGAGTCCCATAGGGCTGCTGATATTGAACATTGCTCGATCCAGATGGACCACCAGGATTTTGAACCTATTGGTACTAGACATTACTTGATCCAGTAGGGTCAGCGGGGTTGTAAATAATACCAGAAGAGAGCTGGTTTATACCAAGCATGTGAGATTATGAGCCGCTCACATTAGTGGCACCCGACACCATAGAGACATTCAGGTTTTGCCCCCCAGGCGGTGGCACAATCTGGCAACTGACTAACGGGATAGAAGAACTGGCAAAGACAATCTTTGAAACCACTGGTTGAGACTGACGCGTAACTAGGATTGATGATACAAGAGTGTTCAGGATGGTGGGTTACACCGAGACTGAAGTAACAACTGGTTGGGAAGTCATGTTCGTGACGAATGAACCTGACGTAGGCCTGACACCAGAAGCCCAAACAAAATTATGGTAGAGTGATGAGGCACTAGGTGTGCCTAAAACTAAGTGTCCCAAAGACACATAGTCGAGTGGAAAACTTGCGGGAATACCTTCTGAATAAGGGAAACCCTCGGGAGGGAACTGTAACTATAATTCTTCCCCCTCAACAGTGTGTGGAGTAGAAACTTTGGACTCATCCGAAGAAGTGACTAGGGCATCGCCTTCAGGTTCCATGTCTGAAAACAAACAATGACGAATGGTCGAATGTGTACTGGGGGATAGATCGAAAGGAACACCCGATTGGTTGTACAGACTATAAGGGCGCTGCGGTGATATCTCAACAACGTCAAATAGAGGGTTTTGAGGATAAATAACCAGTCCAAGTTGACCGTCAGTGGTCAGCGAGTTCTTTGGAGTTTGAATGGGATTATTCAGAGATTTCAGGCCAAGATCAGCAGATGACCCTGAATTGAACGTAGGCAGTGGACAAGATGACAATGGTTGAACACTAAAAAAAATTGCGAGTTCAACATTTTGGTCCTCAAGGGACTCTGGTAACTCAGGAAGCAACTCTTCAAACAATCTTTCAGATGGAGGAGAGGAAGAGGAATTGGGTGAACCAGATGGTTCAGCCACAATGACCTTGTCTTAGTTGACAGAACAAGTGACTTCAAGGCTTTATTATGTCCTTTTAAGGGAACTCACAATTTGGTCAAAAAGACTAACAAGATGTTTTGGATCGTGGGAAATCAATTACTAAGATGCATAAAAGACTGTTGTTCTTTCATTTTTAAAGAGTCGAGAAATAAACAAAGATGACTCTATCACTTTCGATTGGAAACGAGCTCGAAAGGACAAGTGCTCGGATGATCTTTTAAGTTTAACGAGTCATAAATATCAACTGGCTACTCTGGATGATCTAGGTAAACAAGATTACCAGGCAATCTCCCTGAATGTTGTGTTCAGTGTATCACGCTCACAAGGCGGCCAACTCAGCTTCCTAAGGATAAAAGGATTGCAACCTAGTGGGGTCTCCCATTATATACTCAACGGTATGGGGAGCACAATTCCATGCTAGCGCTGTCTAATGCTGAAGCTAACAACAACTGCTAGGTTTACAAACTCCAGAACACGTCTCTAGCCTAGACCTTCTAGATATGATCATTAATGTCAAATGCGCCTTAGGTTAATTGAATCCATTTTAGAGTTGATCTTGAGTTAAGTTACAGTTTTCAAGTCTTAGTGATGTTACTCAAAAAACCTAAAAATGCAACTAAATGGGACAAGACCCTTTCAATTCGATGAAATGTTTACACTAGAGAGGGTAGAAACTACTCAATCAAATGCAAACAATCAAGGAACTGAAAACGAAATGATCTTTCACTACTTCAATTTTTAGAAAAATAAACTAATGAAAAATGCATTCCAATTCCTAATTTCCTGACAAGCACTTATCTATCAGTCCTTTTGAAATGAAAAAATTTCTCTTCCTATTTCAAATGCTGATGCGATTCTAGTTTTTTAAGAGATGCAAATCATAATGATGCAACAAGCTAGAATTTCACATTTCCTCATGAAGCAACGAAACAAACTTTTCGAATACAATATTTCAATGAATTTTTTTTGAGACTATGAGCTCTTCAAGTAGATGCAAACATGAAAAGAGAAGTTCATTCAGATCAATGAAACACCAACTTTACCAAAAACAAGACCGACAATGTAATCTATGCCAGGAAAAGACGTTCAAACTAGTGAACAAAACCTTTTGAAACTTGTGCAAAAAGAGGCTAAAGTCATAAAAGGGACCAAAAAACAAATGCAAGGAGCAAACACACCCACAACTGGACTTCATGAGTCCACAAGCTGTTGAATGGATGATTAGCTAGATGTCCTAGTGTCGCTAGCCATTCGATGACTTGATCAATCAAACAACAAGCTGAAAATTCAACAAGCAAGCAAAACCAAATGAAAAGTGGCTTCCTAATCAGGGAGAAAACAATCAAAAGGGTTCATGAGGTCAAAACACAAGAGCAGAACACACTGGCCAAGATTGGGGACTAGCCCTAATCTTCACTTACAGAGATCGGTGCAACTGCCTAACTGACAATAAGCACCAGAGGCTGGTCGGCGTGATTGTTCCTCTACAATTCATGATGGTCAGTGCGACTCTCAGCCGATTAAACATGTTGTCTGAGGGAACTAAGTAAAAATAAAAAAAATTTCAAAACAAGGACTAGATCTGCTACCATGAATTTTAGACTTAGACCAGTAAGCAAGAGAAAAGAAATAGAAACAAAGGGAAAACGTGAAACTAGCAAAGTTCTCACAAAATCATGAAATCTAAAACATACAAAAGATGGGATCTCCCCAGCGGAGTTGCCAATTTGTGGTGAAGTAAAATTATAAGTGCAAACACGAATGAATTCCTCTAGCTCGATAATGGGTCTAGCCACAACAGATACATTCTATGGAAGATTTCCTTAGGTTAGAATCAATCAAGAGGGCCTATCTATTGGTTGCTTATCCTGCTTGATGATGTCCTCACTTGCTTGCTCCAACAATCTCTCGCTTCCTTCTTCAAGCTCTTGAAACAAGTAAACAACAATAGCACACAAACATAATAATAGACAAATTGCAATTCAACCTACTTAATGAGTCAAGAAGCATCAAGATACGAATATGTAATATTTTTTTTCTCGGCCAATGCTAATTCTATTAACTGTAAAACAAAGTAAAAATACAAGGGGGCGAGGCTTCAGGAATCATCCTCTGAGAGCACTCAGAACATCATAAACTATCCCTTGTGAGGGAAAACCAGATACATAAGCAAGAGAGCAGATATAGCCACCAGGAATTAACCACAGAAACATGAAGAGGAGGTGAAAACCATTTGTCTAGAGCATATAACCAGAACATGAGACCATGACACTGCACAAAATTCCAGAAGATTTTAACAGTATTGAGCAACATATAGAAAATTAAGACTGCCTGCCTGAAGATTCTCGACCTGAGATGCGTCCATAACTGCTTGAGCTTGATCATGTTAGATTTCCGGAAAACCAAAATGGGGTGGGCCCATATGGCCTCAAAATTCTGTATCCTCATGTTGAGGTTCCTCCACCACCGGACAAACGTAATCCTTCCATGCATCCTCATTTCCCACATCTTCATCGCCTGGGTGCTTCATCAGGGGGCGTGTGTCACTATCCATCTCTTCCATAATTCTTGAGACAGCGGTTTCCGGAGGCTGAGAGGTACTGGGAGCCTCGCTCCTTTCAAGTCTCTTCCCCTGATCTTTCTCCAGACTTTCCCCTGTAGTAACATGTCTATTGCTTTGACTGCTGGCCTCTCTGAAAGCTTCCAGTGGAGGCTCAGACATCAGGTGCACCGGAATTGGAGGCGGAGCTTCTTCTTCAGAGAAGAGAATGGTGATATTGGCAGTGATTACAGGTCTATTCAAATTGCTCTGAAAAGTGAAATGAGATGTTTGGAACCCATGAGATGGAATGGGATTGTGAGTAGGATCCACAGAGCTGGGAGCCGACCGTTTTCCCCGCCCTCCTCGACTTCCCCCGAAGCGACTCCCCATTCTGCGGCACACCATGATAAAGAGAGTCCACAGAGGTCGAGACTGGAGTGTGATTAAACAATCCTGGGGACTGAAAGAAGAATCCAGAGAGAGGTTACACAACACAGAGACCAACTTGAGACACGGACGGTGGGCCTGTAAATGCAAGGAAAGCGATGCAGGAAAAGAAGCAGGGGAGGCTGAAAGCTTACCAAAGTTTCCAGAGACCAGACCACTATCTAAAAACCAAACATTCCCAAGCCAGAGATGAACAAGAAACAAAATACACAAAGAAAAATCACCGTTGTTTGCAGAGAGCAGCCAGCCTCCAAAACCCACTTCCGGCTTTAACCAGAGACATGAAGGCAGGGCGCTTACAGTGGAAAGGAAATCCTTGAATGCCATGGATAAAATAGCCGAAGCCATACCTTGGATGGGATGAGCAGTTAATGCAGAGAGCATGCCAAATCTTTTGCTTTGCAACTGATCCTCCAAGAACCAAATGAGCCTCTTGAATGTCACACACTTCAACCAAGTAAGTTTCTGGAGAGTCGCGCGTGTCTGCATCTGGCAGTACCAAGCGCCTCCATTTGTCCTATGAACCATTTAAAGCACATTGATTTCACCCACATCCGGGTTACAAATATGTAATATTACAAAACATGTAGGAAATCAATCAATAGTTGCGTATATTAATATCAAAGAGAGATTACAACCATTCATCTTGACGTCGCAGTCTTCCTCTGACAAGATCAGGTTCCCACACACTTCTGCTAGCATTCCATGATGGCTTCAAACAACAATAGTTTAAAGGATTTTCCCTTTAGACTTCAATCCAAACCAAACACACTTATCCCTCACACAACTAGATGGCTACAACTAGGAATAGCTTGCTTGTCTAATCAAAAGAGTATACTCACACTCAACCAACACTCTAACTAGCTTGTGCTTGGGAAGAAGGGAGGTTTATCTGGGAAATATGGATGGGAGATGGATCCTCTTCTCATGGGAGAAGGACTTATCCCTTGAGGTAGTTCCATAATTATAGGGGAAAGGAGCTCAAACTATCATCCTTGACCCCATCTGGCCAAACCATTTACCAAACTTCCGTTACGAAGCTTCTAGAGCTGGACACTTTGGCTCTAATTTAAAAAACTTTACATAACATAACCAATGCAACTAGAACATAGCTCAGTCACACCGATCAGCGCGGGGAATAGTGCTAATCTCTGCACATCGGCGTGGGGGAGACAAAGGTCATTAGCGCCAATCTTGTAAATTGGGAAAAACAGAAGTTTTAGGGGAAATGGTGCAAAAGAGAAATGATCTGCTCATGAAGAGGGACATAATGGGAGTTTCTTCATGAAGGAAAAGCATGTGGGTTTCACTGTAGATGTCCTCTAGGATCAAGGAACAGGGAGTACAGGGACAGTGGAAAAATGTTGTGTAACAAGACGAAACAGAGAAGGAGTTACATGAGATGATGGAGAAACTCCGGAAGGAACAAGAGCTGCACAAACATGAGAGGGAAGTGCAAAAAAAATAAGTATAGTAGGGGGTGCAACGTGTGAAAATCGATGAAACAACACCCATACAAGTAGTGGACTCATCAGAAGAGTTGGCATCAGGAAGACAGAGCGAACCATCGCAAGAGCAGGACTTCGCTCATGAAATAGAGCAAGCACTTCAACAGTTGGATATGGATATGGAGTAGCAAGAATTGGAACAGGACACTGACCTCATGCCTCACCACCAAGAGGTCGACTTACCCACTTCACCGCATCTAGATGATGAGAAAGTCTCGAGTGACCAAGGAGGCACTGAGATCCTTGGAGATTAGCCGGAAGGAGAGATGCACAAAATCTCATTCGATGAGTCTTAACATAGAGTTGTGTAGTCTTGTAGAGTGTCGACTCTGAATGATCATACATCTCCCACGCAAGTTGAGGAACAAGTGATCATGTATGACATGTGCAAACATCCAATAGCCTTGGCTGATGCTACCAAAGTGTATGCCGAAGCCACTAGCTCAAGTGTTCACTTTCTGATATCTGAGAATGAGCGAATGGCTAAGGAACTATAGACGACCAAGCAAGGAGGAGAGTTGGTGACAACGTCCACCCAATATAAACTGAAGAAGGCAATATTAGATGAATTAAATTCCCTTGACACAATTATGCAAGTATTGTAGTCCAAGTTTGGTACCGTGCATAAGGCAGTCGTCCATCTCAATGGATGGCAACAACAATGTGCTAGAAGAGCATGTATCTTGGTGAACTTGCACCTATTTTTTATTACATGAAAACATGGACGATGAGAAACAAGGGATCCCCACTTCAGTTGCCTAAGATGATGAAGGCTAGAGTGGTCAAACTGAACGCATGTATCCGAAGTCAGATCCGGAACTATGAAGAGCTCCCGCAGCTCATCACTAGTATACAGGCTTCCCATGCACATGTATTCAAGAGTCTGGATCTTGTGGTGCACACACATGCAATCCCATCTATTGGGGATCTCACCCAGGTGAAGACAAAGGCACAGGTCCGATTAGAGCTTGACTCATACTTCGACGAGTTGATGTGCATTTCCACTAGCCCAGACTTACCCATTAGTGTAGACATCATACACAAGTATGTTATTGGTCTAGCCACATTGAAGACAATTATGTGCATGCTTTTAGATGAGTTGGACAGAGGAGCCCGAGCAGTGTACCTGGATGCTATGGAGGCAAGAGTCAAGTTCCATAAAAATGTCACCTTGGAGCACACAGACACCATCGAGGACTACCGATCTTGGCATTAGTATGTTATTGTTGATCATCGCAAGGATGTTGAGAAGTTAGAATTCCATGGTTGTCTAAGTCATAGTGATGTCTAGCATGGCTTTTTCAAGCCATTTTATCTCACATGGGTACATGTGCATTGTAATGTAATGTCTTGTCAAGTGTAAGTCAACTATCGATAGTTGGATGTAACAGTCATAGAGTAGATGAAGAGTCATGAAGGTAGATGAACTGTCACAAAGGGTAATGTCAAGTGTCACCCCACCCTTTTCTATAAATAGTCCCTCATAACTCATTGTAGAGGCTTTTGGTCAGCCGAGCTTCTGATAAGACTATCTTGGAGAGAGCTTGGACAATATTGTAACCAGCCTTGGCTTCTCCACTGTGTAGGGCTAGTACATCTCTTTGGAGGAGCAGATGGTTGTGGCTGTAATGTTCCGCTATCAGAACTAGTGGTTTGACATGGATGTATTGTATGATTGGAACTTACACTTCTTAATATAACAAGAGCCAACACTTTTCATGCATATGTTGTATTGTATTCTATGCTGTCTGGTTTACTCTAAATGATATATGTGTATTTTTACTTGCACATGCAGGTATAGCTATTTGTGTGTGTATGTATGAATCTTTCTAAAATGTGTTGTTGGTTTAACCATCACTTTGGATTGCTAGCTAACTTGTCTTCCATGTTGTGATGCATCTTTTCTCGTGTGTTCCCTTCTTAACTACGTGCTATCATAGGTTTCCAAGGGGTGCAATCACCTCAACCCCCGTGTGTTAGAACCTCTCATGCACCTTCCTTGGATCACTGCAACTGTCACACCCTTGCTACCAACAGAGTTATCTTACTTGCCTCTATGCAAAATCGTGGTCAAGGCATTACGTACGACCCACTGTTGGGACTCCTACACCAAACAGTCTGAGGTCTAATTGGGACTTCTTACCAGGGAGATCCCCTGACATGTTGGCGGGTACAACACTGTCAACACTAACCTTATGATGAAAGAAATTCTCAATATTACTTTTCACTTGTAGAAAAGTGCATCTATATGATTGTATAGTTTTTAAGATCATCATAAACTAGTCAATATATATATGCCACTTACAAAGGCCTTATTGATTCCTTTCATGTTTTCCATTTGTATCCTTATTTTCTTCTTCTAGAAGAATGGACTTTGAGTTAATGCAAAATGTAATGGTCGTGTTTATGTAACATGAACTATGGGTTAATGCAAAAGGTACATTATATTCCCTTTGACTCAAGTGGTTTTTTTCAACTTCTCTACATATGTACTGCACATCTACTTTCAAGTATATAACTTCATCTATGTTTCAAATTTTTGGTGCTTATTTTCTAGATATTAGTGCCTTATTTTTTTTACACTTTGAATCGATAATGTGTGATGATTGTGCAAAGATCAAACATATTCTATAGAAAAATAGATTTTATGGTGTAATGTTACTAAGTCATAGAAAAAAGTTATTGGAATGGTTTTATCGTTTTCAATTATTACTTATTACATTGCGTTTATGTTCGAACCTACAAAATATACATTACATTCTAGCACTAGCATTGTAAGGGTGTTGCTTTGCACCACCAAACAAAATTTGTTTTTATTTCTTTTAATATACAAATGGTCATCATAAATAGAAATTACAAATCTTGATTATGGAAATACTAATCATAAGGGTTTATAAAGATCTTGTAGGAAAATGAAAATCTCATTGAACCAAAATTCACCATAGCTCCAATCTTCTTTGACTTCTCTCACTCAGGCCCTTCACAATAAGCATTCAAACAAGTCCCCTCCGCAAGCATGTGGAAACAACAAGCCCAAAGGAAAAGTCATTGATGATTCTTCCTTCTATAGTCCCACATTCACACTTCTCACATGGTCATCTGATCTTTATGTGAAATAATTGTTAAATGCAAAATAAAGGTTGGAGGTTTTAGAATCTAAATAGAAGGAAAGATATCATAAAATTCATATAATAACAGCCAAAAAAAAGGCTTCAACAGAAAGAAATAAAGTTTTGAAAGAAAAAGTGGCATTGCTACAGGAAGCTCTCCTGATAGGGAATAAAAAATGGCAACACATGAAGGAAGATGTGAAAAAATAAAGAAATATGTAGTGGAAAGTACAGAGGTGGTGAATATGAAACCATCCTAGGATAAAGGGAAAGCGGTTGCCCAAATATAAAACCATGAAGAGAAAGCAAGAGAAGAAAAGAAGGGAGACTCCACAAAAGTTTCCAAAACTTGGGCTCAAGTTATTAGCAATTCTGCTAATATGGAAGGAGAAACAAACATTCGGGTTGGCAACATGAAATATAGAGAAAGAAAGGAAACACAAAATAAAGCAACAAACATAGTTATTAAAGGGGTGAAATACTATGGGAAAAATGAATGTACTCTTGACCTTGTAAGGGAATTCTTGAAAGACAAGTTGCTATGGCAAGGACAAATATTCCAAGCATGGAGGGTAGGTAAGTTTAATAGTGAGAGAGTCGGGCCCATAAAAGTCATCATCCCTATCTTGTGTGATAAATATATCATTCTATGTAAGAAGAATCTCTTGAGGGGTTCTTCCCTTTTTCTAGAAGAATATTTAACTGTAAGAAAACAAGAGGAAAAGAAGGAGGAAATGTCAAAGGTTAGGGAAATAAGAGATGAAGGCAAAAGAGCATGGATTTATAAAGGTAAAGTTGTGATAGCATGATTTGGACCTCCTTCCAAAACATAGCAACAAGATGGTAATAAATAAGAGGCAACAAATTATTCAACAAAAAAATAAGGAAGCAAGGTCAGTATGGGAAAGAAAGAACAAAGACTCAACTTTGAGTCTTGAATGTCAAAATAAATAATAATCGGGTCATACCTAGATTTCCTTAAGTTTAGTTTTTTGGAACTGGAGAGGTTACCCATGGAGATGAGGACCTGAGTTAGGGCATATTGCAGAAGATAGAGACATAATTTTCCTCATAGAAACAAATGAGCATGAAGGGTGCAAGACACCTGTGTTTCAAGGATATTGGAAGATGGAAGTGTGGAAAAAGGTAGTAGGGAATGACAAAGGACACAAGGGTATCATTGTAATAGTGAGGGAAAAAGAAGGCCATCTCGTTCAGTTAGAAAAAGAAGACTCAAATAAACAATTCATTTGGTTTAAAATATCAGAAAATGGAAATCACATCAGAATTGCAACACACTATTTTGCACCACAAGTTTCAAAAACCTACAAAAGTAGAGGGATTAACTGCAAAGATCCCTTTGCAGCCTTAAAAGTAGACATTTCAACATATTCTCAGCTAGGTGAAGTCCTTATAGTGGGTGATTTCAATGCTAGGGCTGCGAGTGAGAAAGATAGCATTCTTTGTTGTAAAGAAGACTATGACCCTGTTTGGCTTACTGAAGAGAGGAATCATCAGTGGGAAAGGATTTCAGAAGAAAAGCACTACAATCTCTTTGGTCAACAATTTATTACTCTATATGGGGCCTTCAATTTAGACATTTGTAATGGTTTGACTAGATGGGAAAAGTCTAGTAATTTCACTTGCAGTACTTACAATGGAGCAAGTGTAGTAGATTATGTAATTTTCTTGCATGGTTTATGTGAGAAAATGGAGGAAGTTTTGATTGGATATCGGCTTTGGAACTTAAAATCAGATCACAAGAATTTTTTTTTAAGTTTCTCTTGGATTGGAAAGAGACAATTAGAGTTAAAAACTTAGTGTGTTCAACAAAATATCCCAAAGGGTAGAATTATTTTGACTCCATAAAATTGTAATACCTTCAAAATGACACTAGAGAGGCTTGTCGAGAAGGAGAAAATCCAAATTCATGACCTACATAGTCACGGATTAACACATTTAATTCAAAGCACACTTGCAGAGTGAAAAAGAGAAAAAAATAAGAGGTCTGGAACAAATTGTTTTAGGGTTAATGCTTAGTTTGACGAGGAATGCAAAAAGGCAAGGAGAATGCGGAAAGAGTCAAACAAGGATAACATAAAGCTCAAAGCTTACAAACATGTATTAAGAAATAAAAAGGTTGATTTCAAGTTTGAAGGAGGGAAGAACTAATCTTCCTGGGGAAAAATAACTCGAAATTATTTTGGAAGGAGTTCCAACTGAGAAAGATGCAAACTGAAAATAGTATTACAACTTCTAAATGGTTTGACTATGGAAGACAACTCTATGAGAAGGATCCCAAGGTTGACCATCCTCCCTTGGTCAACACTGATACTGAACTCTTCACAGTGTAAGAGGTAGAGATGTGTATCAAGAACTTGGGTTTTGGAAAAGAAAAAGACTTAGCTAAACTCCAAGTGGAGTATCTAAAGTGGGGCTTAAATATCCTTGCACCTCAAATTACAAAAATTTTCAACAACATAATACAATAGGGGTTCCCTACAGATTAGACAACTAGTCTAGGAATACCTCTTTTCAAGAGTAGTGACGTCAATAATCTCTCCAATTATAGGACCATAATGATAAAGCCCTTATTTGCAAATTTATTTGGAAGCATGCTAGAAAATAAAATCAACAAGTGGGCAGAAGAAGAAGATAAGCGTGCTAAAGGGAAAGCAATTTTTAGACCTAAACATTCCACAGTTGATCATTGTACAACTTTAAGGCACATCATTGAAAAAGTTTGGGAGAAAAAGGAAGAGGACTTTTATTGCTTTGTTGGTTTCAAAAAAACATTTGACAGAATTCCTAGGGATAAGTTGTGGCATAGAATGGAGGAACTTGGGGTTCCTAAACATTTGAGAGCAGTTGTGCATAGGATATATGAAGAGGTTAAAGTCAAAATTAGAACTTCAGAGGGAATTTTTGAAAGTTTTAGAAGTGATATCAAGGTTAAGCAAGGTTTCCCATTGTCTCCTACCCCTTTTGGATTATATATCAACAAGCCTGAGGAGTGGTTAAATTCACAAGGGGGTGATGGCATCCATTTGGGAAAGTTTGTTATAAGGATTCTATTGTATGAAGATGACCTTATTCTGATTGCTAAATCTATTATTGGTTTGCAAGTGCACTTACTACCCCTTGAGAATTTTTGTGGAAGGGTGTGGATGCAAGTCAATATTAGCAAAACGAAAGTAGTGGCTTTCTCTAAAAAAAGAAAATATAATGAACATAAGTTCTACTTTGAAGGAAACATTCTGGAAGAAGTTGTGGATTACAAATACCTCGGAATTGACTTCAACAAAAATCTAAGCTGGGATGTTTGTAGAAAGAAAATAACTTTGGGGGTTGGAAAATTTTTTATGCTTTTCAAAATAAGTGTAGAGAGGCAGAGTTATGGGACTAGAAAACCACTCAAACTTTTTTTGGGCTTCTAGTGATTTCAATGATTCTCTATGGTTGTGAACTATGGGCCATCAATACATTCGACACCCAGTGGAAATAGATTGAGAAAATTGAGAAGCGTTTGATTACAAACAAATTCAAAATTAAAAGTGCAGTTCCTTATGATATCTTGTTAAGTGAAACAAAGGTTTCTCATATTGAAGCAATTTCTATGGTGCAAGTCATAAGGTATTTAAAAAAATTGAACAAATGGAAGAGGGAAAATGGCCTAGTATTTAAAAAAATTGAACAAATGGAAGAGGGAAAATGGCCTAAGGTCGTCTTTAATGATATATTGTGCAAAAGAAAGAAGACTTGGATGCAACAAAATAACAAATGGTTTAGTAAATGGGGTATTCGTTGAACACGTGTCTCATAAAAAATAAAGAGAAAAAAGATTTTGTTATGGATAATTTCCACAAGCGTATTTGAGATAAGGAGCTAGGGAGAAAGAAAAAATATTGTATTGAACTGTTTAATCCCACTCATAATCATCCACAAATAGTGTACATAGAGGCCAATATTTCTTTGTGAGCCAAAATTTGTATTGCAGAGTTAAGGACTAATTCTCATCAACTCTGTTGTGAAACAAGGCGCTGGAAAAGGCCAAAAGAAGTGTGGGAGGAAAGAGTATGTATTGTTTGTTCTTCCAGAAAAGTGGAAACATAAAAGCATTTCATTTTAGAATGTGAGGCCTTCAAAGACAATAGGGAAAGTTATGCAGATATTCTGGCAACTAGCTCTTGGGGTAATCCATTTAGAGTGGGGTTTTTCGAGAAGTTGGGAGCATTTATTGTGAGGATTCAAAAGAAAAGGGCTGAATACATCAACCAAATGAAGAAGAAATATGTCCCATAGGCTATCTTTAGCCTTGAGGAATTTAAAATAATTTTCTTTTTTTATTTCTTTCTCTATAAGTTCTTTTGTATTTGTAGTAGACATTATTATCACTTTTACTTAATTCTTTCTAGATTCTCTAATACCATTGAACAACTAAACATTTTTATATTTGAGGGTGTTTTGAGATTCAATTAACTTTCTAGAAATGTCTGTAATGCTTCACATTCCATTATGGTAAATACTTTAAGCATAGACATTGCCCCATCTTTTATTAATATGCACTAGTTGTTGGAAAATGTAATTCCTACTTGTCTCAGGTGTGAATTTCTATATAAAGGAGTCTATTCCTATTCTATAGGAATGGTTATATCTATATGTCCCTAGTTTGGTGTGTGGTTGAGATATTCTCTCAACCAACTGATTTTGTATCCAAGATAGTTTCCCTATCTTGAGCCACCACTTCTTGTATATATGTAATATCATAATTTATCAATGAATATAGTTTGTAATATCAATTTTTATCTTGGTATTAGAGCCCATATGGGCCTAGTCTTGGCCTCCCTCATGGGAGAGATAGGGAATAAATAGTATATTTTGTTTTAAGTTTTAGTGTGTCCATTGAGCAGGGTTCTGAGAGTCGAGGGAGTGGTGTTTCACACAAACGGGGTGTGTTGACGATTTTGAGTTCGACTGCAGCTTAGAAATGCAAACAGATCAATTCTGCAACTGGTTGTGGCAAGAGTGGCGTGGGAGAGAGCTCTGATACCATGTTAAATTTCCATAAGGAAATCTATATTATCATTAATCAAATAATGTTACAAATAAATATATGAAGTGTTGTCTCAAGATACGTAGACTATCTTGGACACACAATCACTTGGTTTAGAAAATCTCTCAACCACACACTAATTTAGGAACATCTAGATATAAAAACCCTAAGGAATAGGTATAGACTCCTATAGATAGAATGAATCACAACTGAGACAAGTAGGAATCACAATTTCCAAGTCACCTCCTTAATGACTACTTGTCTTGATATCAATCTGCAAAGTCTAATTGTGGTCAAACACAACAAAAGAATATATCGATGTTCATATAAAGGAGTAACCATCCACCAAAATGCATGGGTTCCAACCACTAGAACCGCTAGTCTACTAGGATTCCCTTCGCATACATGATTCAGTCAACCATTATAATTGCATACATGTACATATACCTACAAACCCCCCTCCATCTTCATCAACACGGGTTTTATTGGATTACCGATAACCATGCTCTGGGTTTTATCAGATTACCCTCAACCATGCCCACAAGGGCTCTTAGCCACGAACGCTCAACTCAGCCACCAAGGCTCAACACAGCCACGAAGGCTCAACTCAGCCACCAAGGCTCAACTATGCCACCAAGGCACTCAATTCAGCCACGAAGGCTCAACTCTGCCACCAAGGCACTCAATTCAGCCATGAAGGCTCAACACAGCCACAAAGGCTCAAATCTACCACCAAGGCACTCAATTCAGCCACCAAGGCTCACCACATACTCAACTTAACTAGACCTACGGTTTTTTCGACTCACCCTCAACCATGCCAAGGATTTTGTCGGCTGACCCTAAACCATGCCTACAGGAATCCCTGTCCACTTTACTCTTGCACGTGGTTTCTGGATTACCACAGACCAACACTGCAAAGTGGTTTTTGGCTTACCACAAACCTACAATTACAAAGTGGTTTTTAGATTACCACTAACTTTATGTGGATACACATGCCTCATCAGGCTTGCATTTCACACTCCAACTCTTGGAGTTACTGTGTACATACTTTACAAAGACCACTACAAAACATCCTAGACTTGTTACAATTAATATATTGACACATAATACATCATCATCATGAGTCTATCCCATAAACTCACACTAACTCACAAGGGATTGTCCATCATCATTTAATTTCCAGTGTCGTTGTTGCACAAAATCAATATTTGTTGCACTTCAACCTTATTATCCACCATGGAGTGTCTTTGCAACCTCTTCCTTTTTCTAGTTTAATTTTTGTCTTAGATTCATCTAAGTGATTGGTTAGAGTAGCTAATTCTAACAAAATCACTCCATTGAGTTAGCTAAGCTCAATGCTTCTAATTCCAAAACTTTGGGACTGGTCCTTGGCCCCTCCTGGGGTAAGGGAAATAGAGAGTTTGTTTGTTCATCTTTTGTTTTTGTTTTTTGGTTTTCCCATCATTGGATTGTTACAGAAGGATCCCTCGATCATAAGAGGATTGGATAGGAGATAATGTTTCTCTGTGGAGCGATCTTCTCCCTTCTTTCCTGATAAGAAAAATATCCTCAATTATCTATGCTCATAGCAGTTTATCGATCTGGTGAAGGTTGGGGGAGTGATTACTTGATTGGAACAGATCGGCAAATTTGATCCAAATATAAAATGGCATCAACCCATGGTATTCATCCACCCATGGAATTTACCCATGGTATTGTAAGTGGCATCTACCCATGGTATTGCAAGTGACATCCACCCATGGTATTCATTCACCCACGGTATTGTGACATCCACCCATGGTATTCATTCACCCATGGAATTGACCCATGGTATTGTAACTGAAAAATACTATAAGTAACAAGTCACATTTTGTAAAAGGACAATTGGTCTACCACAATGTAACTTTTACAGTTATTCCCCGTTTTAATAAAAAAATTCTTTGTGGTTTTGTTTATCAGTGGTATCAGAGCAGGTTATGATTCCATGAGAATGAGGCTTTTAATGCATATTTCGGTTTCAAATTTTGTAGCAATATTCAACAAAATTCAGGCATGTGCTACGTCCTCCACAGAGCATTTTCTTGGGCCAAGCGGGAAGAATTTTTCTTTTTTCATTTTTTTGCAGGAATTTTTTTGGGCGGCAAGTTTGTAGATTAGATCTAAATTTGTTTGTGCAAATTTTACAAAAACAAATAACAGATCTAGATTCCTTGCAAAAAATACCCAAAAAAAAAAAAAAAAACAATCAGCAGAATCAGAGTCTAGATGAATTAGATATCGCTGATTCAAAATCAGCTATGTTACATAAATGTTTCTGATGGAAATTCGTGGACGATGCTCTTCTATGTTTTTTTTTTGGAATTTTGGTGCATAATTTCATAAAATTGATTATAGATCTAAGATCCTCTCGAAAAATCTCTCAATTTCAAAAAAAAATGGGTCGAATTGGAGTTCGATGTGGGAGATATCGCTAATTTAAAATCAACTATTTTTTTAGAACTTTTGTGACGACAGAAATGTTGCAGCGCGAATCTGAGATTCTAGAGTTTCCAGATAATGATTTCCAACACATGGGAAGATGAAAAATGGTCCTTCTGTTTCCAAAAACAAGTTATAATAAATATTCTGAGTTATATTGATTGATTTATGTCCATTTTAGTTTTGGAGCAGCATTCGGAGCAGGTTCCCTTTGGAGACGTGCCCTCCCACCCCGCTTTAGTAAGCACATGCTTCACATTCATAAGTTTCAACATAGCAGCATTCGACTTGGGTTCTTTGAAGACGTGCCCTCCCACCCTAGGCTATGTAGGTACCTGCTACTTCATCAACAACGAACATCACGATTATGGGTCATCCGCAAACCCACACTTCATCGAAGTCCATTTGCTAGACATTGTTAGTATCACAGTTTGTCACAATCATTATAGGGTATCTCTATCCTTGGACCTTCTTTCATCATGGTTATGGGTCATCCACAAACCCACAGTTCATCGAAGTCCATTTGCTAGGCCACACACTATCAGTATCACAGTTGGTCACAATCATTACAGGGTATCTCTATCCTCAGATCTTCGTTCATCATGGTTATGGTTTAGCTACATAAAAAACTTCTCTTCAATGGCTCTTCATATTCAACAAAGGCTTCGTAGGAGGTAACTTCACACAATGGGGACCATTGCTTCTTAAGGAGGGAGGAATGATCCAAATAGAAAATGACATCAACCCATGGTATTCATCCACCCATGTTATTCATCCATCCATGGAATTTACCCATGGTATTATAAGTGGCATCTACCCATGGTATTGTAAGTGACATCCACCCATGGTATTCATTCACCCATGGTATTTTCCCATGGTATTGTGACATCCACCCATGGTATTCATTCACCCATGGAATTGACCCGTGGTATTGTAACTAAAAAATACTATAAGTGAAAAGTCACATTTTGTAATAGGACAATTGGTCCGCCATAATGTAACTTTTATAGTTATTCCCCTTTTTAATAAAAAAATTCTTTGTGGTTTTGTTTATTGGGCATTCTCTTCTTTTTCTTCTGGCATTTCAATCTTTTAGATCTTGTGGGCCTCCCCCAAGATCTGGATCAGTGGTATTAGAGTAGGTTATGATTCCATGAGAATGAGGCTTTTAATGCATATTTCAGTTTCAAATTTTGTAGCAATATTCAACAAAATTCAGGCATATGCTATGTCCTCCACAAAGCATTTTCTTAGGCCAAGCGGGAAGAATTTTTCTTTTTTTTTTCATTTTTTTGCAGGAATGTTTTTGGGTGAGTTTTCAAATTAGATCTGAAATTTTTTATGCAAATTTTACAAAAAAAAAATAACAGATATGGATTCCTTGTGAAAAAATACCCAATTTCAAAAAAACAATTGGCTAAATCGGAGTCCAGATGAGTTAGATATCGCTGATTCAAAATCAACTATGTTAAAAAAATGTTTCTAATGACAATTCATGGGTGATGCTCTTCTATGTTTTTTTTTGTAATTTTGGTGTATAATTTCATAAAATTGATTGTATATCTGAGATCCTCTCGAAAAATCTCTTAATTTAAAAAAAACAATGGGTTGAATTGGAGTTCGGATGTGGGAGATATCGCTGATTTAAAATCAACTATTTTTTCAGAACTTTTGTGACGACAGAAATGTTGCAGCGCGAATATGAGATTGTAGAGTTTCCAGATAATGATTTACAACACATGGGAAGATGAAAAATGGTCCTTCTATTTCCAAAAACAAGTTATAATAAATATTCTGAGTTATATTGATTGAGTTATGTCCATTTTAATTTTGGAGCAGCATTCAGAGCGGGTTCCCTTTGGAGACGTGCCCTCCCACCTCGCTTTAGTAAGCACATGCTTCACATTCATAAGTTTCAGCATAGAAGCATTTGGCTTGGGTTCTTTGGAGATGTGCCCTCCCACCCCAGGCTATGTAGGCACCTACTACTTCATCAACAACCAACATCACGATTATGGGTCATCCACAAACCCACACTTCATCGAAGTCCATTTGCTAGGCCGCACACTTTCAGTATCACAGTTGGTCACAAGCATTACAGGGTATCTCTATACTCGGATCTTCATTCATCATGGTTATGGGTCATCCAAAAACCCACAATTCATCGAAGTCCATTTGCTAGGCCGCACACTATCAGTATCACAGTTGGTCACAATCATTACAGGGTATCTCTATCCTCGGATCTTTGTTCATCATGGTTATGGGTTAACTAAGTAAAACCCTTCTCTTTAGTGGCTCTTCATATTAAACAAAGGCTTTGCAGGAGGGAACTTCACGCAATGGGGACCATTGCTTCTTAAGGAGGGAGGAATGATTCGAATAGAAAATGGCATCAACCCATGGTATTCATCCACCCATGTTATTCATCCATCCATGGAATTTACCCATGGTATTGTAAGTGGCATCCACCCATGGTATTGTAAGTGACATCCACCCATGATATTTTCCCATGGTATTGTGACATCCACCCATGGTATTCATTCACCCATGGAATTGACCCGTGGTATTGTAACTGAAAAATACTATAAGTAACAAGTCACATTTTGTAAAAGGATAGTTGGTCTGCCACAATGTAACTTTTACAGTTATTCACTGTTTTAATAAAAAAATCCTTTGTGGTTTTGTTTATTGGGCATTCTCTTCTTTTTCTTCTGGAATTTCAATCTTTTAGATCTTGTGGACCTCCCCAAGATCTGGATCAGGATCTGTCCATAGCGACAATGGTGCCTGTTGGTTCCTTTTCGTGCACAACGAAAATTGGATGAGCTCCATCTACATGGAGGAGATGGTGACTACATGAGGAGTACTAGCCGGATGAGGAGGGTTGACAAAGGTTTTTCAACTTAAATCCATGCTAGCATGACAGCGTGGTGCAGTGGGATGGCTGAAGAGTTGTTTTGGCTAGGCACATGTGGCTGTTTGGATTCCAGCAATGATTGTAGAGAGTGCATGAGTGGTGTGATGGCATAGCATGGGTGGATTCAGCTTCTAGGAAAGGACCGATCTACATTTTGATTTCTCAAGTGCATGTGGAGCTGATTCAAGAGGAATCTAGTTGAGTTGTGTCTTGGAGATGTGTGCAAGAGGCATGTTGCTGATGGCGTTGTTGCGTGAAGGTCGTTGAAGTGTTGTGATAAATATTTTGTGCAATCCATTATGGAAATTATCGCCAGTCCCCATTTGGAGTGATCTTTGAACAAATCAGTTTTTCAAATGAAAATAAAATCACTGAGTGAGTGATGTTTGGCGGAAGTGTGGTGGTTCCTTGCTGGTGTGACCATAAAGTGCGCACTGAGCAATTGTTCCCTCTGAACTGTAGTTGACAAGACACATTTTTCACTTAGAGATCATCTTATAATTTTGATATTAAACACACAGGTAGGAATCATATTCGATTGTATTTATGTGCATTTCCTTACAATAAATTTGACCTCAGGGAAGACGGTATCATCAGTTTTTAGTTGACAAGCACTTTTGGCCTTGAACCTGTGGTGAAGTAAAATTATCAGTGAAGACACAAACAATCCCTCTAGCTCGATAATGGGTCTAGCCACAACTGATACATTCTATGGAATATTTCCTTAGGTTAGAACCAATTAAGAGGGCCTACCTCTTAGTACACTTATCCCATTTGATGATGTCCTTGCTTGCTCACTCCAGCTAACTTCAAACACCTGAAACAAGTCAACAACAACAAACAACAACTGTGATAATAGACAAATTGTAATTAAACCTACTTAACAAGTCAAGAAACATTAAGCCATGAATATGAAAGATGACACATCATGGAGGAAATCAATCAATAGTTGCATATATATTAAATCAAGAAGAGGTTACAACCATTGTCTTGATGTTGCCATTCTCCTCCGAAAAAACTGGGTTCCCACACACTTCTACTAGCATTCCATGATGGGCTCAACAATAATAGTTTTAAGGCTCTTCCTTTTAGGCTTCACACTAAACCAAATTCACACTTCTCCCTCACACAACTAGAGAGCTACAACTATGAATAACTTGTTGTTTACTCCAAACTTAATTAGCACTAGCACACCAACATTAACACTTCAACACTAGCTTGTGCTTGGGAAAAAGGGAGGGTTATATAGCATGAATGTATGGGAGATGGATCCTCTTCTCATGGGAGAAGGTCTTACTTCTTGAGGTAGTTCCATAATTATAGGGGAAAGGAGCCCAAACTGACATCCTCGACTCCATTCGGCCAAACCATTTACCAGACTTCTGTTACGAAGCTTCTAGAACTGGAAGCTTCGACTCTTTATTTAATAAACTTTCCATAAGAGGACCAACACGACTGGAACAAAGATCAATCACTCTGATCGATGCTAGGGATAGTGTTAATCCCTACATATCAGCAAGGAGGACAAGGGTCATTAGCACCGGTCTTGTAAACTAGGAAAAACAGAAGACTTTGGGGCAATGGTGCAAAAGGGGATTGTTCTACTCATGAAGAGGGACACAATGGGAGTTTCTTCATAAAGGGAAAGAATGTAGGGTTCATTGTAGAGGTCCTCTAGGATCAAGGAACGGGGAGTACAGGGACAGTGACAAAATGTTGTGCAACAGATTCCCCCTAAAGCGTGAAGGCCGAACTATAGTGAGGGATGAAATGCTTTATGAATCACTGCAGGGAATTGTAGTCTGTCGTCAGAAAAATTGCAAGCAAGTACAGATACATATACATAACTGAAAACTCTATCAAATGATACATGAATCATGGTATGGATGTAGCCATCCAGAGAATGATCATGTAAATGGGTCTAGGCATGGGCACAACCATCCATTAAAGAGGATCATGAGGAAACCAAGGTATGGTCGCAGCCATCCATTTGAAAGAGACATGTATATCAACATAACCATGTCACATCACTTTGCAACATGGACTTTTGTGATCTGAGTCCAGGGTCTTGCGCTCCAACACGACCCCATCAAAGTACAAATTCTAACATGTGAATAGATGTGTTGACGTTAAACATGCTAGAAAGTCACCTGATTACCAGTCAATGATGTAAACAGTTAACAAGCGCGAGAGAAACCACCAATAATGACAATGGTCGGCAAGGTACTACTAGCATAATCCATAGAATTTGAATAGAGGAATTGAAGTCGAACACCCATGAAATCACTCAATCAAAAGCCAATGACGTGAACTTGTCATCAAGTGCGAAGAACTTGCCATTAGGGCATGCAAGCTCTAAGATACTTGAAGGGAGTCTCTTGGTCAACTTCCTGGATAATGAGTTGAAGTCGACAGGAAGCGACCATTTCAAAAGAGGGCCATAATGTATCCCACATCATCGACACGAGACAAAGGGATGCAAAATTATTTTTGATGATACAGAGAATTAGAGGTAAGTGTAACTACAGAAGGACAACTCATGAACATATCGGCGACACGACTGGAAGTTTGGCATCATTTGGATCCATAGGGTTGGTGGTCATGATGATGTGGTATAGATCAAATGGAAGGCAAAAATGAACGGCCCAACCCAGGAAGGTCAACGATACAAAGGAGGACATCGCAACCTAACACAAAGTAGAAAGTGTCATGTTCAAGAGTGAGTACCGACACAACTGATCATATTTCCAAATCCCCCCCACCATTTCTGGCAGGTACCCCAATTATTTTTAATCACAAGCTTGAAGGGGATAGCATATGCTTGCACTGTAAGTTCATCCTTTGGACGAATCTGACCTAGTAAGTTTAATGAGCCCTAGGAAGGAGAAGCTCATATTCATCATGGTGACGAATCGGATGTCGTTTTAATATTTTAACGAGTCCGACAAAGGTGTAACTTGGTAGCTTTTTCATGTTTAGAGAGTTTGAAAGCGACACGGAAAAGAAAACTCCACATGGTCCCTTTTTGTACTTTTGTGTCTCTAGAGCCCGAAAAGGTAGAAAACAATACTTGAGAGAACCGCTTGACCATTTCAGTTAAGGAGTACCTTTTTCATAAATAGTGCATCCCAGCCCAAAAAAGGCGTAAACTTATACTGGGCGCATGACATTTCGCATCCCTTAATGAGTTCGAAACAACAAGGGCTCAACTATCTTTTCACTTTTAAAGGGTCGGAAAAGAGCTTGAAAGCAGGCCCCCCATTTTATTCTCTTTTACGAGTCAAAAGAGAAAAATACTCGACAATCTTTTCATATGAGTTTTACGAGTCAAGAAAAGAGCTAAAACATGACTCGGCATCATCATCAAACATCCATCACCTATCGCTGTGTAAAAAGGTAAAGTGCATTATCCAATTCTTGAGGAAAAATAGGTCAAAATAGATACAAAAACCTAATATTTTCATGAAAACTGAATAAAAAGGAGGAAAAGTAAATATTTTTTACCATTTTTCCTTGCTATGAAAGACTTTTTACTCATTGTTTTTGGTATATGTGTTTATAACATTTTGCTTTGTTAATGCAGACGTTGGACCAGAGCATCCTACTGGGATGTCCCAAATAGCCAAGCGCATCACCTGCCTGATTGATGTTGTTTCTCCTTATCAGGAGGGGAGTGACAACAAGGAGGAGATCGCGAGAAACCTTAAGGGGTTGACTTGTTGTATCCCAGAGTATGCTTTGGTGGGAGACATTCCTCGCCAGTACTAGAGACACATGGTGGGAGTATCGGATTAGATCCGTCGATTACTGACTCGTGTTGCATGAGCCATGTCATGCTACCATGATCACCATGCTGATTAGTTCCTAGATCCAACATTTACATTTTTTGAGGCATTCATGCCACAAATATATGAGTCTTGCGAGCCGTCGATGTTATTTTGGACACACATATTATTTTTTTGGGTTTTTATGTATCAAACATTATCACCACACACACACACACACATATATATATGTTCTATTTTCTTGCTTACTATGGTACAAATGGTTTGTTTTATCTTTTCACATGTTTCGTAAATGTCTATCCAACACATAATTAGCTAATACAACTGTCAATGTATTCACGTGTCTAGAATATGATGATATGTAATGTAATAAAAATGCCTTTCTAGTAGATGAATACAGAGATACATTTTCAATATTTGAGGGTTTTTGACGGAATATCGCCCGTTGAGTTGAAGGATGACAAGCTATGAATCCAGGTTGACAACCAACTCTCGAATGTCAAGAGCAATGGATTCTGACAACAGTTCGATGATCACATTGTATTCAACAATGTTGTTAGTTGTGCGATCTAAACAGATACCTTGAAGGTCGATCAACTCACCGTTAGGGTCATAAATAGCCCATGTTGTAGATGATAGGTTCTGGGTACTAAGTCAAGCACCATCAGCAAAACCGATGTGAGGAGTCACAGACATCTGCCAAGCAAGGAAAACATAGTAAACAGAAAAGCTATTTGAAAACTAACACACCAAACCACACTGCACTAAAATGAATGACACACTAATGTACACAAGTAACCATGCAAGATGACCTAAGCATAGTACTTCTTGAGGGAGTCCATGCTCGGACTCAGGTAATTAATCAACATAGATGACCATCAGAGTTTTATTGTTTCCTTGATGAGTGAGCATCGACTCGGCCAAATAAGAGAGTAGAACTCATATAAGGCATTGCCCCATGCCCCTTGGGTGAGGGAGGGTTACGAGTCAGATGAAAACCCCATGGAAATTATGGGCAATCGGTAAGAACTTGGGGAGGGAGAAAAATCTTGAATCCATGAAGGGATAAATGTTCCCTCGGTTGAAATATCTTGATCATGTCAGGATAAACTGACACATAAATAGATAATAAAGAAGAGAACTCATCGAACTTGGTAGACATGATCATCGGGCAAGGCAGGAATGAGGAACGATGATGAGTGTCGGTCCAAGGTGGTTCCTCGAGATACATTACTTCCATGATACCTTCGTCAACAAGGAAAGTATCAGCTAAGGGATCAAGTGATTCCAAAGTGCCAAGCCACAGGGATTGAGAATATGTATCGAGAGAGGTCTTTGAAACAAAAGAATCATTGGACACGAAACTTGAAGCCGAAACAATCTCCACTTAACTGATTTTGACAGGACTAAGCGGCATAACCTCGCCCCAGGTATCGACAATATCTAGTGAAGGTATGACCCAAGGATCAGATTTGACTGAGACCATGTTGATAGAGCAACATGAGGAGGTGGGAGTTGAAAAATTCCCATTAAGGAAGAATCTTTGAAAATACCTGCCCCCAAACTCTCATAGGGAGCACCAGTGTGCTTGACATATGGAACATTTCCATCCGAGGAGGAAGATGCAAAGAAGGACAGTTGGTCAACAGTGACAATCTTCTCTTCATGGGGAAAACAAATCATGCAGAATAGGGAGGAGGCTTCAACATGCATCCAGCTTCGGCCGAGTAGAAGATTGTAACTGAGATTGTTGTCAACAATCTCTACCTCGACTTGGACTGTCTTTCCCTCTAGAGTAATGGCAATGTTAGGTAAGACAACTAAGGGTCACAAATCGCACCCATCAAAAGATTCCAAAGTGTTTGGGGATTGGTTCAAAGCATGAGAACCAATAGCCTTCCAACATGTGATTGACATGATGCAGGAGGAAGCACCTTCATCGATGAGAGTCCTATGGATAGTCTTCTCATTGATGATTACCTGAATGAGGAAGGCAATTTGGTGAGGGAGACGCAAAACATGGTTCTCTAGATCAAAACATATCAAATTGGAATCGGTGGGATCAATACCCCTGATAGCTGACAACAAATATTTCCACTGTGATGGGATCCCTCGAGATCTGACATAGCTGAGGGCACCTGAGCCAAATATTCAACAATATTTTAGTGCTAAGCGGCTTGGGCATTGGAATTATATGAGGATTTCTGCAGCACACCTCGAGAGGGTGGTCATATAGCGGAATCAGGGTTAGGGCGCTCGATATGAAGAGGGCCAGAAATCGGGACAGAAGAAGAAGGGGTGGCTTCTTTCTCTTTCCCAGATGTTAGAGCAAGAGTTTGGCAATCTTTCGATCTAGTAGCCACATTAATAGGCGTACTCATCATGAACACTTGAGATCTTGAGGAAGCAGATGATTGAGGTTGGTCTACCATTTGGGTCTGCTGAGACGGAAATGGATCTTTGAGGATGACTGGGGTCCATTTGAGAGAACGACTAACTTCGAATCATCGAGGACAATCCTTGGTGTAGTGATCCTCCTCACAAATGAGGCAGGGATACTTAGGTTTCCGTTGTGAAGATTCACCAGTAGACGATTTGGGAGGACCCTGTTTTGGGGCATCAACTTTAACCTTGCCTTTCCCTTTCTTTTTACCTTTCGAGGATTTGTCTGCTGCGTTAGATTG
Organism: Pinus taeda; assembly: GCA_000404065.3. Lineage (NCBI taxonomy): Eukaryota > Viridiplantae > Streptophyta > Pinopsida > Pinales > Pinaceae > Pinus > Pinus taeda. Next base: position 73,587 of record APFE030686054.1, read on the forward strand.
GACAACATGGACCTCTGAGGTTTTACCAGGGCCATGTGGATTTTGGGAAGAACTATTAGGAACAACATTCGAGACTGACTTCTGTTTGGAAGAAGATTTAGCAGGGTTATGGGATACTGAACCAAAAACTCCATCGATAGCAAGTGCAACCTATGACTTTGATGCCATGGGATCAGATGATGGCCATGGATCATTGGGTAATAACTCATACAAAGTTCCAGACTGAGAGTAAACTAGATCTAAGTACTGGGCATGAGAAATGGCTTGTTCTTTAATAACGCATCCACCCATAGCTATATCGCGAGAAATTGGGGCCACGAATGATTTAGTGAACCATTCGGTGAGAAATTAATCAACAATCTTGAACTTGATCAAGCAACATCTATGCCTCCATTCATGGATGTGATTGGAGATGTGTGTCACAGTATCTTGCTTAAGCGATGTGAGAAAATAGGTGCTAGTTTCATAGCAAACCGGTAGCTGTAAATGCATGAGGAAAGCCATGGCTAAAGAGTTAAAGTCATGGTAAGTACTTGGAGGAAGCTCAATGTACCACTTGGCTACAGCACCTGTGAGGGTGCATTGGAAAAGATGAAGATGAATGGAATCATCAACGTAAGAGTTCGAAGAGCACCAGAGGTGATATGTCATCACGTGGGCTTGAGGATATTCTTTTGCTTTCCCATTGAACTTTGGACAATCACTCAGTATCTTGAATGGCACTGGAGGCCAGTATGGCGAATGAAGAATTGGACCATTCATAAGGCAAGACACATCTGGAAACTCTAGTGTGGCCAAGAATGGAAATTTAGTATTAAAATGCATTGAAGGTTAGTAAGCGGGTCCAAGCGGAGGAGCCCATCCCTGCTGGTAAGGATTATGGCCCCACAGTGGGGGATTTTGGCCATATGGCATTTGATGTTGCCCCCATTGTGGGTTACCTTGGCTGTAGGGAGGATTTTGACCTTGAATACCTTGGGACTATCCAGTCAAAAGTTGTTGATAAGCAATGTATGTGTTAAAAGGCTATTGAACATGTTGACCTTGGACATATGGATTTTGCACCTGCTTCCCTTGACCAAAAGGATTATATACCTGTTGACCCAGGACATTAGGGTTTTGTACCTACTACCCTTGGCTAGAAGGATTTTGGACCTGTTGACGTAGGACATTAGGATTTTGGGCTTGCTGCTGCAGGAATTGACCCTGGCCTTTCCCTTGCAAGGGTTGACCCTGTTGATATGTATACAAGGGTTGCTGCTGCCCGGGTTAGTTTTGCTACTGCAAGGGTTGGCCTTGCAGCTACAAAATCTGTCCCTAGGGCTACAGAGGTTGGCCCTACGAGGACATGGGCTGATAGGTTTGCAGAGCATAGTGCATCTGCTGCTGCATAGTTTGGTGCAATTGTTACAAGGGTTTCCCTTGCGGTTGTTGCAATTGACCTTGCTGCGGGATCATTTTACCTTGTTGTTGTGTAGATAGACCTTGCTGCAACAAAGGTTTCCCTTGCGGTAACAAAGGTTTCCCTTCTTGTTGTAGAGGTTGTCCTTGCTGTTGCAAGGGTACTTGAATAGTGCCCAGAAAAGTTCTGAACTGAATTTGGCCATAGCCACCCTCGAAAGTGGATGAGCCAAGCTGAACATACTACCCAGACTGGAGGGTGTAAGGCTGATGAACCATTCCTTGAGAACCATATGGAACGTAAGGAGTTTGGTATTAGACCTGAGACTCATAGGGCTACTGATATTGGAAATTGCTCGACCCAGACAGACCAACGGGATTTTGAACCTGTTGGTACTAGACATTGCTTGATCCAACAAGATCAGCAGGGTTGTGAATAACGCCAGAAGAAGGCTGGCTTATACCAAGCATGTGAGCTTGTGAGCCACTCACATTGGTGGTGCCTAACACCATAGAAACATTTAGGTTCTACCCCCCAGACAGTGGAACAACTTGTCCACTAACCAGAGGGATGGAGGAACTGACAGAGACATTCCTCGAGACCGTCGGTTGAACCGGACGGGTGATTGGGACTGATGATACAAGAGGGTTCGAAATGGTGGGTTGCACTGGGGCTGAGGTAACATCCTATTGGGAGGTTGAGTTCGCAATGAATGGACCTAAAGTAGGCATGGCGTCGGACACCCAAACAGGGTTATGGTAAAGTGATGAGGTACTAGGTGTACCTAAAACCAATTGTGCCAAAGACACATAATTCAACGGCACACTAGCGAGAATGCTCCCTGTATAGGGGAAACCTTGAGGAAGAAAAGGATATTCTTCCTCCTCGATAGTGTGTGGAGTAGAAAATTCTGACTCTTCTCGAGAGGTGATTGGAGCATCGCCTTCGGGTTCCATATTCGGGAACAAATGACGATGAAAAACCGAAGAAGTACGAGGGGATAATTCCAAATGAACACACTGATGATCATACGGACTGTAGGGATATTGCGGTGATATAACAACAGGGTCAAACAAAGGATTCAGTGGATAGATAACTAGTCTAAGTTGATATCAGTGGTTGGTGAACTCCCAGGAGTTTGAACAGGATTGTCCGGCGATTCTGGGCCAAGATTAGCAGATGACCCAGTATCTAAAGTAGGAGGAGGACAAGATGACAAAGGTTGAATGCTTAAAACAATTCTGATTTCAACACCTTGGTCCATGAGTGACTTAGGAAATAGCTCCTTAGGCAATCTTTCAAACATAGGACAGGAAGAGGCACTAAGTGAACCAGATGGTTCAACCACGATGACCTTGCCTTAGTTAACATAAAAGAGAGAGATAAAATTCAAGTCTTTTAAAATGTTCTTTAAGGGAAACTCACGATTTGGTCTAGAAAAGACTAACAGGATGTTATAAAATCGTGGGTAATCAATTATTAAGATGCATAAATAGACTAGTGCTCTTTCATTTTTAAGAATCGAGAAATAAACAAAGATGAATCTATCATTTTCAATTGGAAACGAGCTCAGAAGGACAAGTGCTCGAATGATCTTTTAAGTTTAATGAGTCAAAAAGATCAAATGAATACTCTGGTTGATCTAGGTAAAAAGGATTACCAGGCAACCGTGAACTACAGAATACCTCCCAGCGAACTGAGAAGTACAGGAAGGCAATCTCCCTGAATGTTGTGTTTGGTGTATCACATTTTCAAGGCAACCGACTCGGCTTCCTATGGATAATGGATTTCAGCCTAGAGGGGTCTCCTGTTATATACTCAACAGTACTGTTACCGGGAATAGTGTCCACTCGGATGCTACTATTCCCACTAAGACTAGTAGCTATCTTAGAAACAAACAAGTAAAGTCTACTTTCACTTTCCTTTATGAAAATAGATAAGAGTGGAACAAAGGAGACCAACCTTAGTTTGTGCTTGGTTTCCTTGTTTGATTCCTCTCCTTCCTGATAGACCTTTGCTGCTTCTTCTTCATCTACCCAGTTTCAAAGAGAACCTATGGAATCAAAGCAGCATACTACTATCGAAGAACAAAGATCTATATTCATAAATAACACAGGACCAGATATGTGTTAACCATACAAATGCATATATAAGCAAACATACAAGAATATGGAGGAAAACTTGAATAGATTTATTAAGATCAAGAATAACAAGAGGATTACAACCATATGTTTTGACCCAACATCATCCTCCAGCAAGAAAGCCCTTCTTCACCTCAAGTAAAGCTTGGATCACCCAACACTATGAAGTTTCTCCAGAAAATCAACAACACTTCCCTACAAGATACAAAATTCCAGCCTCTAAATCTCTGTGATGAGGGATCCATATATAGATGATTGTAGGGGGGTGAGTCATCTTCTAGGTTCTTGATTAGTGTCCTCTCTCTGATAGTTCCTGATTCCACTTGGAGAATGATGATCTCTTACTCATCCCTGGTCGAAAACAGAGAGGCAAGTGTCAGAGGGGAAGCTTCTGGAAGATTCATGATCTTCCACCTAACAATTGTCATTGCCATTTGTCATTCCCGACCATAGCACCTACAGAGGGGCATTCAGTATGCATGCACCCTTTACACTGGGAGGTGATATGCAATCGCACCCTTGCACTGGGTATTAGTAAGGTCCAGTTTTGACATTTCTGAGTAGTTTTTTAGTGAGAACTTCTGGAAATCATGTAATCAGCTAACCTTGTTCTTTAGGCAGTGAGTAACACTTTTACCGGACATAGGAGCCCTTAGTTTATGGACATTTATGTTGGGGTTGAAGTGCCCAAAATGTCTATTAATAGTTGCCCCCTAAAGCATGAGGTCGTTAATCTTTTGATGTCGGGTGAAATGCTTTACCATGAGGATCTGAAGTTTTTTTGAGCTGGGAGGCAACCTGTAATAAGATACAATACAATACATTATCTTGACAACATTTTTTAATGATCTAGCTGAGGCGGGCATTACCATGCTCAGCTTTATAAATTCATTTTTATGTACATAGGACAGACAATCGTCTGTGTGGCAAACTGATGATTCAGACTCATCATCCTTTGATTTGGATGATCATCTGTTCGGCAATGATGTACATTTGATGTCTTTATATTCCCGAATATATCACAGCCCGGATAGATGAAACTAGATCCGGGGTCTGCAAAATTCGTTCAATCTTCACTCGGAGTACAAGTTGATCCATGTGAAAAATGTTCTAGAGTCGAACATGGAAAGACATCGCCTGATTACCATCCAATGATGTAAGCTGTTAATAGGCGCGAGAGGAATCACCAATAATGACAATGACCCTCAAGGTACTATAGTACAATTGCGTGGTGTGAAAAAGACTTGGCATCAAAACACCACGCAAAATTCTCGGTCCGAAGGCCATTAATGTAAACCTATCACCGAAAGTGAGAAACTTGCCATTGAGGCATGCAAGCTTCAAAGTACTGAAAGGGTTGTTCCTAGGTCGACTTCTTGGATAATGAGTTGATGTCGACAAGAAGTGACCCGTCATAGGAGGGCCTTAATGAATGCCACATCTACGACATGAAATGAAGCAAATTATTTTGGAGGTGAAAACAATCTGATGATACAGTGTTCAGGGTGGAGGTCATGAAGGAATGGAGCATGAATGTATTGTAGTGGGTGAGACACAAGCAAATTTTTTGAATGAATTCTCTTGAACATATCAGCGACACTGACGATGGATTGGTAGCGTTAACTCCAGAGATGGATGGTGTGACGGACCAATGGTGATGACCAGTGAACGGAACAACCCAACCCGGCTTGGATGCGGAAGGAAAGTGTCATGTTCAAGAGCGACTTGCTACCAATAAAGTTTTTTCAAGTTTTCTTCCCAACTTTCCCTAGTCATTGCTGACCAGTACCTCTTTATTTTTGTCAAGCTTGACGAGGATAACATATGCTTGTTCTATAATCCGCCATTCGGGCGAACCTGTTGCTATATTTTAGCGAGCCTAGCAACAGTGAAACTCATTCTCGTCCATTTGAACGATTTTGTCGCTATTTCGTTTTAACGTGTTTAACGACAAAGATAACTCGGTCCTTTTCAATTTTACAGAGTCTGAAAGGGACAGAAAGGAGACTCCAAAGATTCTTTTTCGTCATATAATCCCTTAAGTCCGAAAAAGTGTAAAATAATACGAAAGGGATGAATTTTCGATAGTTTTAACGAG
>APFE030686055.1:0-11932 GCA_000404065.3 Pinus taeda
TGTAAGTAGGTCATGATTGCAAAGGAAAAAATGAAAAAATTGAATATATGAATATGAAAATCCTTATATAAAATTCTATGAAGTCAAAGATATTTATAAATAGAGTTAGATGTTGCTCAACCCTTCTCCATCATCACATTATCAGGAAAAAATATGTTGAGAAAATATGTTAGCATGCTCGATGATATGTTGATGAAATGTCTACACCTACAGATTACATGTCGATGATATGTTGATGAAATGTCTATCATGGCCACTAGGGATCTTATCAAGATCTCTAAGAAGTATTTTCCTCAGTAATTTCATTTCCTTGTTAATTTATTGAATTGAAGAGATGAATTAGTTTTGGGCAGTGACCTAGGATCTGGGCTTGAAAAAGTGGCTCAAATCCTGGAGTCATTCGAATAGCACTAAAATTTTGGTCCACAGTCATTAGAAGCTAGGCCTCTGAGAGCGAATTTAGGTTGTTGGTCACTCCTACTTTACTAACTTAAAGAGATGAATCAATTATGGGCAGGGAAATGGGCTTTGGGCCTAAAAAGTGGGTCAAATCCCAGAGTCACTTGTATAGCACTGACAGTTTTGGTCCACAGTCACTAGCAGGTAGGCCGATGAGATTGAATTTAGGTTGTTGGTCACTCTCTTGCCCATAGCATGATAGGGACTATGGCCCAAGGGACATAAGAAAACAGTGGGACCCATCGACATGGCGTGTGAGTGGCTGAATTATCTTCTGAGGGTTATGTTGATGATTTTGGATGTCTGTATGGTGTGTTTCCATCGGTTCCACTTCCTTAATGTGACTTAGGAGGTTGAATAATATCATAGGGGCCACTCATTGCATGTTTACCCTGGCTGACTCGTTGCTTGGGTAGAAGTGGGCAAAGGGTGTTACATTAAACCAATGGTGTCACGACCCCCACCCCATAAATGTTCAAAAGGGCCCTCAATGAATATAATTCATTGATCTATGATTAGTGAGAATCTAGACTTCCTCCCCCATCTCCCAACATAATTTCATAACCATGCAATTTATTTTTGTATCTATAATACATATTTTTTATTTGCGTGTGTGTGTGTGTGTGTGTGTGTGTATATATATATATATATTTTCAAGGTAAAACTCAACAACTTAGTATTAATAAAAATAAAATTTTACATAGATCAGATGCACAAGTGCATTCAAATATTGTCTCAAGGATAAGTGTATGTGATTTAAGCACACATAGTAGCTAGAATAAAAAAAATACATTTGACAAGATAAACTGGTTTTTTTTTCTCCTTTTACTTTTGGACTTTTTTCCAAACCCCTATTGATGGATTAGATGAAACAATTGCTAGCTCATTATTTCCTGAAATCTTTTGGCCTTCTTTATTTGAATCTGACCTCTCAAACAGATGTGATCACTTTGTTCCACCTGGACCTTGATTGTTTCTCTTCTCATCGTGTTGGTTCTCATGGATCAAGACCACTACTGAGTTATTGGGAATCTATGCTTGTTTGTTCTAATCATTCTACTTCTCTTCTCCATCCTTTTGAGAACCTTGTTGATTTTATGTCTCTAGATGTTGTTGGGTCTCATCCATTTCTTCATCCTCATCATCTGAAGAAGGAGGTTCGATGAATTTCCATCCTTTTTGCTTTTGTGGTCTTTTCTTTGTCTTTTTCTTTTCTTTTTTGCATGTGTTTTGCAGGTGCCCTGTTTGATGGAAAATGCGACATTTGAAGGTAGTATTTTCAAAATCTGACTATTGTGTCCATTTGAAGTCTTGATGTATCATGTGGATTCGATCAAGAAGTCCTTTGCTTAAATCCATCTCAACACATATGCGTGCATATGGGAAGATATCTTTGTCCATTCTTTCTTGATCCATCTTTAGGAACTTTCCTAAAGAGTTCCCAATGCCTTCTAGTACCTGGTGCCAAAAGGGGAGTGAAAAATAGATTTGTCTCTCTCTTTTGAAATATTTTTGTTGAATATTTTTGGCTAACTTTTACCAGCATTGGAGGTTGGGTACATTGAATGTTAACCAAGCTCTTAGAGGGAATATTGAAATTTGACTCATGGACTAGATAGGGCACATTTGACTATTGTTTACATTGATAGAATTACAAACTCTCACTTTGACCATATTTGACTATTGGTTAATCATTTGATATTGGTGGATTGATTTTATTGGATATTTGAAGATTGAATTTGATTCATTGATGAATTGAATTATTGTACTCTCTCCGTTGAACATTTTATGCCAATCTAATAAGAATAATAATTTGAAAGGGTTTTCAATGTTGTGGGGTTTTCCCTTGTCTTTGACCGAATTCTTGTGTCTCTTTTCATTGCTTCTCATTCTCTTTTATTGTACATTACATTTATAGTTTTATATAAAATTTCTATTTATTAATGTTTGAAGTTAAGAATTAGGCTAAAGTGATTGTAACAACATCAAATAGTGGAAAATTAATAGTTTACTTGACGTTCCTTTTGTGATTTGAGATAAATACAATTTTCAATGGGTATCACAGATATCTTCCTCACGGCCCACTAATGGCATGTTTTCAAAATTTACACATTCATGGAGTGTAAGGTTCTACCTCCTATACTTAATCATGGTTTTAAAAGGATAAATAATAGTGAAAGAGACTACATCGAATTTTTCTTTAAAATTTTGTTGACCTAAAGATCAATGTACAATGTTGGGAATGTGTTGGAAGAGTTGGCATTGTTGTTACGAAATCAATTGTGTTGTTTGTTCATGGTAAAATATTAATTTTTTCTCTCTTATTCACTTACTAAGGCCACATTCTTTTTGTTTGATATAAATTTTGAAAATTGAGTGATGTCACTAATGACATCATGCTGACATAAAGTGCCACATCATCCATACACCTTAAATGCATGTCAATATGTTACTTGTTTTGAGCAATATGTGTCCATACTTACCTATTTTCATAACCTTTGTTTCCTTATATGCTCACATAGTGGCAAGAAACCACTTTTATTAAACCAATGGTATCATAACCCCCACCCCTTTAGTGATCAAGAGGGACCTCAATGAATCTAATTCACTGATCTATGATTGGTGTGAATCTGGACTTTCTCCCCAATCTCCCAACCTCATTAAAGTGTCAATCCATGATAATATAATTGCGTAACCATGCACTTTATTGTTTTATCTATAATACATATTTTTTATTTGTGTTTGTATTTATATGTATATTTGTTCTTCTTTTTCTTCATAAAACTAAAAAAAAATCTCCTACAACAAGCCACATGAATATGAATCATTCCATTTCTCTTTTGGGGATAAGATGATCAAATTCTCCTTTATTTAGATATCTGAGGATTAGCAATGAAATGGGTGAGGAACATTGAGGGGACTAGATATCACACTCTAGTATTTCCATGCAATTAATTTATCTCTACCAATTTTTTTCATTTCAACATGATGGGGAAAAATGTTTTTAGATCCATACTAAAGAATGAGAAAAAAAATGAATAATGATGATAGATAGAAATCAACCTAAATATGGGATGTGAATATAAGGGAGAGATGTGAAACCTTATGTATGGATTGCCACTCACATGTGATTTCAATTAAAAGCTCATATTTGTTGATAGATAGAAATCAACCTAAATATGGGATGTGAATATAGGGGAGAGATGGAAAACCCTAAGTATGGATTGCGGCATGCATGCAATGTCAATTAGAACCTACTAGTTTGTGCCCGAGGATGTAAAGTAGTGAGGCAGGGTCACATTAGAGTGAGGGAAAGTGGTAACAACCAAGGTGAAGCATGGGAACATGAATATAGTGAAAATTGAGCATTCATCCAATTCAACTTATGATCCATGAGACAATGACCTTAAACATTTAATGAAAACACTTTATTGAAAAAGGCTCATGTACCTCACACCTAATGAGCCATTTTCATATTATTAGTATAGATGTAAAATAGCACTAAATCGAACATGGATAAGATTCATGTGAGGCTAGTTGTCCATAAATAATCATATGAGTGTTATCTGTGCTGAAAATAGCAACAAGAAATGTTAAAAAAAACAACAAGAAAATCTTAATTTAATTTTTCATTGAATTAAATTAGGAATTAAATTGTAATTATATTCTCATAGCAACTTGTAACAATTAACTAAGTTAAGTTGACTTAGTTGGGTCAATAAATTCAATTTGGAAGTCTATCTAGAGTCATGTAGAGTGATCCCTAAATTTTAAGGGAGGAGGTTGAGTTTTTTGAGTTGTAATTAATTCAATTAGTTTAGCTGAGATAATGTCAAGGGCCAATGTTGAGTTATTTTGAGTTGTAATTAATTAACTTAGTTTAACTGAGCTAAAGTCAATAAACTAGTTTTAACTATTGGAAGAACTAGTAGGAGGTCTAGTAATGGGGACATGCACCAATGCATCCTCGGTGCGACACTAGTTAACTGAAGATTCACTCATAAATAACTCATGCATGTCAATTCAGAGGAAGACCGAGTTGATATTAGAATTCAGGGACAATGTACTATGAGTTGTATAATTTTCTGAGTTGTACATATGGTGCATGCAATCAGTTGAGGGCCTATGGATGGATTGCACAGTTATGGAGAGAGAATTTCCCAATTGTGTCACACCAATTAACTCAAGATTCACTAATAAATAACTCATCCATGTCAGTTTAGAGGAAGACTCAGTTGATATGAGAGTTCAAGGATAGTGTACTATCCATTGTGTAATTTTCCTAGTTGTACAGATGGCGCATGCAATCAGTTGAGGGCATATGGTTGGATTGCGGAGTGATAAAAGGAGAATTTCTCAATTAAATATGGGCTAATTCTCTCAGGAATTTCAGAACGATGTAGGAGCTTGGTAGACAGAAGAATTTGCTAAGTGTTCGCTTGAGCTCACTTGTGAAGGAGAGAGATATATTGTGTTGCTGCAGTAATTGTTGAGGTTGAACAAGAATTGTATTTTCTTTTTAAATATTCTGGTTAATTCAATATAGATATTCAGGTTTTATAGTAGTTTCTTTACCAAGGAAAATATGTGTTATGTGCGATTGAACTTCTTCCTTTTCTTCTTATTGTTTTCATCGATCAATTTTGGTTTCCACAGAAGACTAGAGTAGATTCTTGTCTTTTTTTTTAGGATATCACATAAGTTATTGAATCTACAAGTAAAAATATACATGGCATTAGAGCTATATTTGTAGGAACCTACAATTTCTCAAGCTAAAACAAGAGGAGAATATTTTTCTCCTAGTCATTGCCTACATGGGTGGATAGATGGAAACATACAACCAAAACAATAGGAGAAATTTGGTTCTCCTAGTGGTTACCTACATGTGTTGTGGCTAGATGAAAACATATCTATGTAAAATTTTAGTGTATTTATCATAAATTTTATATTTATAGGCTAGATATGGTTCAAGTTTTATGAATTTCATCTTGTTAGTGTTGAATAATTTAATATTTATACTATGTGTTATGGATTGATGACTATTATAGATTAACATGTATATATCTATCATAAATAAATCAACAATATTCATTTGGTTGATGTTGTTTAAGGTCCTCTTCAGAAATTAAATTAATAGGAAGATCAAGGCGTTGAAGACTAATAAAAATAGTGAGTTTTTGTTTTTGTAGATTCTGAAATGTTGTATAAGGAGAACTATGCATCAAATCATATGACAACTCTATATGCCGCTTACAACACATGAATAAGACTTTGATGGGGAGTTTTAGAGTATGCTTAGAGGATCCAAGTTAGAGTAGAAATTCTAGATAAAAGCCAATTCTATTGTATGTTACCTAAGTAGTTTTTTTACACTAATTATTTAGAAAAGGACCCCTATCAGGGTCTTAACTAAAACAAAGTGATATTATTAATTAAGAAAAAGCCATTGATTTAGCATATTCACATTTTAGTTGCAGGGTTTATGATCATGTGCCTAAGGATGAATTTTTGAAGTTGGATAATAAGGTAGTGAAATGTATCGTCATTAATTATGTTGTTGGTGTAAAAGCATACAAGCTTTATGATCATGTAGATGAGAATTTTAAGTATAAGAATATTGTTTTAAGAAAACTAAAGTCTTCAGTAGAAGAGGGTGAGAAGAAGCTAGTTGTTTATTTAGTTCTTTAGCAACCACACCAAAGATTAGAAAATTTTAAAGAGATAATGGACCAAAGTTTAATGATGATAGTGATGAGGAGGTATAAAGAATTTTAGAATAGGAAATTGGAACTCCACCTTAGCCTTGGAGAAGGTGAACTTAGTAAAAAAAGCCACTAGATATATGCAATTATAGTTTATCCAATTTCAATTGTATATTTCATTTGTTTACTTACAGAAATGAGCCTATAGCTATAAAAGAATATAAAAATCGAAGGAGTGCTAGAATTGGGCTTGTATAAGAATATGGCTTCAATTTTTACTAAAAATGATATGATGAACACATGGATCCAAATGGAAATGGGTGTATAGGGATATGGATTCATTTTTTACTAAAAATGATATCAAAGTATGGTTTCTTAATGGATGAACACATGGATCCAAATGGAAATGGGTGTATAAGGATATGACTTCATTTTTTACTAAAAGTGATATCAAAGTATGGTTTCTTAATGGATGAACACATGGATCCAAATGGAAATGTGTGTAAAACGAAAAGATAAATTCTATAGCATTTTTTTTAAAAGTACAAGGTGGTATTAGTTGTGAAAGAATATTTTGAAATTGTCAAAACGTATTCATATTTGAGTTGAATGCACATGGGTGTTAAGGAAAAGATAAATTCAATAGCATCTTTGAAAAGTAATATTGGTTTTGAAAGAATATTTTTAAGTTGTCAAAACACACTTGAGTGGTTACTAAAATAACATCTATCAAATTCTTAGATATCAAGTTCTTAGATATTATATGTATGAAAAACTTTTGATATTATATGTAGGAACAAATTTTGATTTAGAAATAAGATAGGGGAATGTGAAGACATGATTCGTTTAAGTATGGTGACTTAGAGGAGGATATATATTTGACACAATTTTATATCTATGTCTAAAAAGATAAGTAATTCTTACAACTCTATATGGTCTCAAATAGTCACCCAAAACATGCTAGCATAAGCTAGATTATTTTGTCTAGAGTTTTAGGGTTTTAAGTGCATATTAGAGATAATATAATGGTCATTTTATTTTTGATAAGATAATGGTCATTTTCTTTTTATCATTTTTAGAAATGAGATAATGGTCATTTTATTTTAGCAATTTTTTTCCCGTTTTTTTTTAATGTAGGGGACATTTTATGAGGACATTATATAGACTAAGATAGACTAACATAGACTAAGAATTGTTTCGCCAATATTACTCATTAAAAATGGCCTCCTCAAGATGGCTTCTTCTTTTTATTAAGAATGGTACCAAAGTATGGTTGCCTAATGGATAATCACATGAATGAAAATGGTTTTTCAATGAAAAGATAATTTCAATAGCATTTTTGAAAAGTACAAGGTGACATCGGTTGTGAAAGAATATTTTGAAGTGGTCAAAACATAATTTGTTTTTTTGAAAATTACAAGGTGATATTAGCTGTAAGAGAATATTTCACAGTGAGTGATATATTTTGGTTATTTTAGTTGAGATATTTTCCCTAGCTACTAAAGATATGTAATTCTTGCAACTCTATATAGCCTCAAACAGTCACCCAAAACATGCTATAAAAAACTAGATTAGATTGTCTCAAATTTAAGGGTTTTAAGTACATATTAGAGACAAGATAGTGGTCATATGCAACTCTATATGGTCTCAAATAGTCACCCAAAACATGCTATCAAAACATTGATTAATTTTGTCTCAAGTTTAAGAGTTTTAAGTGCATATTAGAGACAAGGTAATGGTCATATGTAACTCTATATGGTCTCAAATAGTCACCCAAAACATGTTATCAAAATCTGGATTATTTTGTCTCAAATTTAAGGGTTTTAAGTGCATTAGAGACAAGATAGTGGTCATTTTCCTTTTAGAAATAAGATTGTGCTCTATTTTTTTTCTCAAGTTTAAGGGTTTTAAGTGCATATTAGAGACAAGAAGGTGGTCATTTTCTTGTTATCAATTTTTTTATTTCTTAAATTTTATGTAGGGGACATTTTGCGAGGACATCCAATAGACTACAATGGCCTCCTAAAGATGGCTTGTATATCTATGGTAAGAAACATAAATAATTCTTGCAACATAACATCTATCAAGTTCTTATTATGTGTAGGAACAACTTTTGATTTAGAGATAGGATGGGGAAATTTGAGACATCATTGGAGTATGGTGACTTAAAGGAGGAGATATATTTGACACAATTGTATATCTATGTTGAAAAAGATAAGTAAATCCTGTAAATATATATGGTTTGAGATAGTCACCCAAAACATGTTATCAAGTTTAGGGGTTTTAAAATCTAAATTGGAACACTATGCATATTAGAGATAAGATAGTGATCATTTTTTTTTATGTAGGCCGAATTTTGGGAGGAAATCACATAGATTAAGAATGCCCTCCCAAAAATTACAAAAAATGAACATGAAAATAAAAATATAAAAGTGGAGAACATCAGTTTGACGTACTTGACTCAAGTTGTCTCATGACTCAAACAAACACAGAGGAAATCACATAGATCAAGAATGGCCTCCCCAAAATTACTGAAAAAATGAAAATTAAAATAAAGAGATAAAATTTGGAGAACATCAAACATTTTGTTTGATGTATTTGACTCAAGATGTCTCATGAATCAAACAAACACAATATGGTCAACATAAACATATGCAAAATCTCGGTATAACAAGAGTCCTCCATCAAAAAATAATTAATTGCAGTAGCTTTCACCGTCCATGGCTATCTACCATGATATATATATATATATATAGTTATTATAATAGGAGGTTCTCCGGAAACATGATTATAAATTTAATATACAACTATGGTTAGTGACTACTAAATTGAAACTGGATTTGTTTTTGAAATTATGAAAACTACCATATTTTCACATTTAAATTAACGAAAATATTGCATAGATTTGATGTTATATGTTTCATGCCCAGGTACCATGGTTGATTCTTGAGCCTCATTTGATCACTGAGGCGTTCCAAGGTTTGGAATGAGTGTGTAAAGCCCATAAAACCCAGAGTGTATGGTTGGAGGTGACGAAGAATCTTGGGCTGGGGAGAAGAGAAAGAGAAAATTGAGAAAGAGAAAATCCATATTGCTATCCAGAAAATCAGAGTCCTCTGAAAGGCCTTCGATTGCAGATAGCAATGATTATACATAGACAAATGTACCAATGTTTTACACATTCTCTCTGGATTCTTTAAAATAAACCTTTAAATGAGAAAGAATCTGCAGAAATACTTAAAACGCTATGTGCTGACTCAAAACACTAAAGACGTATAAAGATGTTTAAAAGTATGATTGCACGGGAGCATATGTGTATGTTTGAGTACAATGGGCAATTTTTTGGTTGGCAATGCGGTTATAAAGAAGGGAAGTCAATGGGAGCCGGGAGGCTCCTTTCTTTACTAACTGTAAGTCTAGCTCCGGGCAGGGTACTTTCTTTCTTTAAGGAGCTAAATCCTTACTAAATGTAAATCTAGCGCCCCATGCTAGGGCTGCTACACATAATTTTACCCTCAAATTCAGATGTAAGGTGGCATTAAAGGCCAAGGCCTTGGATCTTTAATTTTAGCCTGAAATTCAATTTCAAATGAATCTTTGGGGCGATGAGGTATTAGGAGTCACACGCTTCTAGCGGTTTTGAGCTAAGAATCTATCATTTGAGTTTGCCAGCTGGTTGGTAAAAATTCCTTCACGGTCGGAATCGCTGCCGGAAAAGTCCCTCGAGGCTGTCACCTACATTCGCCGAGATAGCCACACAAATGTGGCTCACAGTGCTAGCAGGCACAATCCACCCAACACATGCGCCAAATCCTAGATTTGCTAGAAACTAGAAATCGTACACAGGAGATTTACAGGGCGGGTTGAGAATAAAGAGCCCCAAGTGGATATACACAGGCAGGGTCTTGCGACATTTTCTGAGTCTATTCATGAGAGTTGCCAGCAATAAGACTGTGCGATCAAAAGCATGATAATAATAATAAATTGCAAGACGATGGCAAGGGTTCGAAGCAACTATGGCTTGAGCAACCCAGTATTCGCGTGAATTACCATGGCCATTATATGCAACGCGTCGTAATTACCATCGCCATTATCTGCAACGCGAGATAACTCGCGTGAATTGCCCTCGCCGTTATCCGCAACGGGTATGATAAGTGATTTATGCCATTTACCGTTGGCGACAACCATTTCCGACACGTTATACGCGAGTTCATTCGGGGCAATGCCAGTAACCATTGCCATTTATGCGAGATATTTCCGCGCGAGCGCCGGATATGCGACTTATCTCTGCCGGATATGCGATTTATCATTCCAGTTATCTCCGGCTAGATAAGACGGTTATACGGGAAGGATAAGTAGCATATCGGGCAGAGATAGGTCGCGTTCCAGGCTCATAATTCGCATATCAGCATAACCAAACCGCATTGCCCAGAAATTACTAGCGTATCCGGCAAAGATTTCTCGGATATCTAGAAATAACTGTCGGAAATAGCTCGCGTTATGTAAAGGTCGCATATCGGCGGGGACATTTGTCATATCTGACCGCATATACTGCTAGTAACTCTCATATCACTACCGCCTTGATAGTGAATAACTCGCTTATCACTACCGCGTTGATAGTCAATAACTTGCCTATCACTACCCGTTGATGTTGAATGACAGCGCGTTGATAAAGAATAATTCACGTATCAGTATCAATAACAAACGAATATGCGCTCCAAGTGAAATTAACAAACCCTATACGAAACATCCATAAGTGAAATTTCGCAGAAAATGTCGTTGTGGATATCTGCCACCATTAATTTGATGTTTCGAAGGACAAATTTGCCTGACAGAAAATGGGAGAGCCGCTGCGTACGTATTATTTGACTGACGGAAAATGGGCGAGCCACAGCTTACGGATTCAGTGGAATACAGATTTGATAAACATTCTGGACAGCCAAGAATTGCCATATGATGAATGCATGGATGGATGAGCCCGCTGTTTATTCTCCGTAGAAAGGTGACTTGGTTGTTACGGGTCAGAACTTCATCAGCCTTTTCACCTCAATTGAATCAATTGAATTAACAATGACAATTAAACGGGAAAACTTCAAGTACAGAGTCCAGAGCTGTAGTGAACAACTAACCTGTATAGAGGAAGTGAGCGCGGTTGCTTTTTCAAGGGCGTCTGCAAAAATATTTTGAAATAGGCTCTTAAGTTTTCTCAGTGGATAAAAAAATAAAAATTATCAAAACACTTTTGGGTGAGAGGGTCATGAATACAATCCCATTCGAATTACGACTTACGACTTACCATTAAGTTGTCTTTACTACCCAATGGTACTAAAAATTCCGGTCTTCCTCCCACATACCTTTTATAAGATTAAAAAACACCCATGGTTATTCTAAATACTATGGAAACTTAGAAGAATGGAAAACACTGTTTTTTTTCTCTTTTATGAGTGTTTTTGTGGGTAAATGAGGGTAAATGGTTCGGGTATAGAAAAAATATCGAGCATAAATTATATAAAGCAATGAAAAAAATTTGAGATAAAATATTTAATTTAAACCTAAATAAAATAACTAAATAAACTAAGTGAAAAATATTCAATTTAAATATAAATAAACAAATTAACTGTGAAAAATATTCAATTTAAAAAATATCTTGTATAACAAAAAATTGAAATAAAATATTTAATTTAAACATAAATAAACTAATTAACTCTTAAAAATATTCAATTTAAACATAGATAATAAAATATTTAATTTAAATATAAATAAACTAACTA
>APFE030686064.1:0-23160 GCA_000404065.3 Pinus taeda
TAAATGTATAAATAAATTTACCCCCTTAAAAAATCTTTAAAACACTTAAATTTTAGTGTTTATAATATTTATCTTAGGGTTTATATACCTTCCCTTTATAATATTAATACCTTGGGTTTAATATTGATACCTCAGATTTATAATCCCTTGGGTTTATTAATCTAAGGGTTCATTTTCCTAGGGTATAATATTGCTCAAAGGTTTATAATCTTAATCCGGGGGTTCAATATATATCCATTGGGTTTATAATCATGGTCAACCATGGTCCAACATCACAACCACCCATGCATTAATCCTTATAGCACACATTCACTACAAATCCATTCCTATAATGAAAGAAATTGTTACAAGTTTGATGGAAATCAAGGTTGAACATGAAGGAGTTTGTAAAGGATGTACACTTGGGAAGAATACTAAAGGACCATTTTCAAGCAGTGATAGTAGGTCCAAAGGACTTTTAGACCTTATAAATTTTGATGTGTGTGAACCCATGTCTGTGAAATCCTTGGGTGGTTTTATTTACTATGTAACTTTAGGTCCAAAGGACTTTTAGACCTTATACAGTTTGATGTGTGTGAACCCATGTCTGTGAAATCCTTGGGTGGTTTTATGTACTATGTAACTTTCAGCGATGATTTCTCCTGAAAGACATGGATTTATTTCTTGAAGACTAAGGATGAAGTATTTGATAGGTTTTAGGAATTCAAGGATTGGGTGGAAATTTTACAGGAAGGAGGATCCAAATTCTAAGGTCTAATAATGGTGGAGTATATACCTCCAAGTTATTGCTTTTGATAGGGATGTTGTAATTAAGAGGGAGTTGATTGTCCCTTACAACCCTCAACAGAATGGGATTGTTGAGAGAAAGAATAGATCCATTATGGAAGATGCTAAATCCATGATTCATGATCAAGACCTACTTATATTTATATGGGTTTAAGCCTCCAAAACAGTTATTTACGTACAAAATAGAATTCCTCATTGAGTATTGGGGAATAAGACTCCTAAAGAAGTATTCACAAGTGAGAAGTTGGGAGTTGGACATTTGAGAATCTTTGGTTATCATGTCTATTTTCATGTGCCCAAGGAGAAGAGGACCAAGCTAGAACCTTCTAAGAAGAAGGGAACATTTTTTGGATACAATGAGACATTGAAGGCCTACAAAATTTAAGTTTCGGGACAATGAACAGTTGAGATTAGCAGGGATGTTACTTTTGTTGATGATCCTACCCTATAGAAGTCCAAAGGATCACACTTGGATTCTGATGATGAGGAGAAACAAGCTCCCAAGGATGTGGATTTAGGACCTTTGGATCATCCTCAAGATCAACGACAAGAGGCTAAAGGACCAAATGAACCTATGGACCCGTGAAGGTCATTATACCTGAAACTAGGAAGAGGTCGGCATGGCTTGAAAGAACATTGCAAGAAGCAAACAGACATGTTGATCCCCGTGGTACTTTCGGGGAATCCAAATGTGCCAACAAAATTTCACAATATTCAACATTGATGAGTAAGATAATTGAATCTAAACCTTTCAACTATAAAGAAGCAGTAGGTGAGCAAGTTTGGAAATATTCTATGTTATAAAAGTACCAATCTATTATGAAGAATGATGTAAGGGAAATCATATTGAGACATGAAGGGAATTCACTGGCGAATTCTAAGTTGATATACAAGATCAAACATGCAATTGATGGCGGTACAAACATGTACAAAGCTCCTAGAAAGAGGAAGAGGATTATGAAGACACGTTTGCTCCAGTTGCTATGTGCACTTCCATTAGATCTATTATTGTTATTTCTTCTATTGAAGGTTGGAAATTACATCAAATGGATGTCAAAACCAATTTTCTTAATGGATTGATTGAGAAGGAAGTGTAAATAGAATAACCTCAAGGGTTTGAGGTCCATGAGAGGGAGACTCATGTTTGCAAATTGAATAAAGCTTTGCACGAACTTAGAAAGGAACCTTAGGAATGGTACTCTCTCATTGATGAATATTTGATGAGTTGTGGTTTTTCTAAGAGTGACGTTGATCTAAATTTATACTTTGGGATTGTTAAAGGTAAGCCTATGATTTTGCTACTAAATGTTGATGGCTTGTTTCTGACAGGAGCAGAGGACCTTATTATCCAATGTAAGAGGGAGTTGATTTCTAAATTTGAAATGAAGGATATTTGTTTAATGCATTATTAATTGGGATTAGAAGTAAGGAAAAATGAGGGTGAGAATTTCCTTGGTCAAGGAAAGTATATTGTTAAGATCCTTTAGATATTTGGGATGATGGACTGCAAGTCCATGGATACGTGGTGACTAGAATGAATAAGCTATGAGGATTTGATTCTACCTTGGTTGATACCTCCATGTATCATCAACTAGTTGGCTCATTAAAATACTTGGTTAACAACATACCTAACATTCTCTATGCAGTGAACACTTTGAGTTAGTTCTTGGTGGAACCCATGAATGTACATTGGATTATAGTGAAACATATATTGAGATACATGCATGGTGCTATTAATTATGGAATGATATATGTATCAAATGGTGAACTACAACTACATGGATTCACTAACTCGTATTGGGCTGGAAGTGTTGAAGATAAAAAGAGCACTTCAAGATGTTTTTTCAATGTGGGTTCCACTATGATATCTTGGATGAGCAAGAAGAAAACGTCTGTTGCACTTAGTACTACTAAAGTTGAATATCATTTGTTTCTTGTTTGGTGATTTGTGAAGCAGTGTGGCTTCGAAAATTACTCCCAATATTGTTTGATCTTGTGATGGAACTAACCGTGATATATCGTGAGAAACAAAGTTGTACGAATATTTTTGAGAACCTAGTTTTCCATGAAAGGTCAAAGAACATCAATATCAAGTATCACTACATCTAAAGCATTATTCAAAAAGGTGCAGCGAGGCTCCAACACATCTACACTAATGAGCAGGTTGTTTATATTCTTACAAATCCTTTTCCCAGGATGAAGTCCATTTACTTCAAGGATAGGTTGGGACTTATTGAGAATCTGTCCCTTGGTGAAAGGGAGTGTTGATGCCATAAGCATAAAGGCTTGGATTTTTCCCTTAGGTCATGGGTTTTGATGGGGAAACCAAGATTTATGGTTGGGGAGATTGACCCTATAAGCATGATCTTGGATTTCTCTCTTAGTCATGGGGTTTGACCAAGAAGCCATGGAGTTTGTCTGGAGAGATTGGTTTCATAAGAATCAAAGCTTATATTGCTCCCATGGTCATGGGGTATGACCTAGAAGCCATGGAATTAAGTTGGGGATATTGGCTCGGTTACCATCAAGGCCTAGATTGCTCCCTCGGTCATCTAGTTTTTACCATATTTCCATGAGGTTTGGCTAGTGGGTTGAGCCTGTCCCTCATAGCAACAGGTAGGTACTTACCATTCATAATAAGTGATGACATGCGGGAATGGTAAATGAACCCTGAGTTCACCATGGGTCAAGTAGGTTTCCTGACATGTCTCCAAGTGACAACTTGTTGAGTTGGTGACCCTAGGACTAGTGTGTGAGGAGTTCTTCTATTGGATGTTATGCTTTCAAACTTTCAAACTTTTCTTGGAATGGAGAAATTTTATTCATCATATGTACATTTATGGAATTCAAGGAGAAATATCTCCCTAGCTAAGAGGGAGTGTTGAAAATATTTAGTTGTGGCCGGTATTTGAAGTCAACAAGTTAAGGTTCATGTAGGTTCCATGTTGGATAGGTTGCCCCCACCACTTGAAGGGGTTTGACACTTGGGCTAATTCCACTTGATTGAACTCATATATATATAGATCATCCTCCTCATTTGGTCATTATATCAATAACTCAGATCACAACAAGAACATCATTTATGTTCACACGTGTGAAGGAGGAAGAAGATTCTTTGACAAATGAAGTTTGATTACCTTATCTCTATTTGATGAGCATTGGCCTTGGCATATTATCGTTGCTTTGACTTGGAATATTTAACTTATTGGTAGATGTTCCTCTAGTTGCTTCAATAGTCGATCCAATTACTCTGCCAATTCATTATTACTTATGGTGACAAAAATTTCAAAATAGAGGGTTATTTCATATGATATTTAGTCCGAAGCTGAGACACTAAAATATTTTATCAAATTTTGCAAACAATTTATATGAATTATCATTCAAAAATGAAATTTATTTATTCAAAATTTTAATATGTAATAAGATACATTTATTTTAAAAATAAAGTTATTAATCTCAAATTTAAAATTTTAATGATTAACAAAATGTTTTTATTTTAAAGTTGTAAAAATAAAAATGTATTAGATTTAATTTATTATATTTTTTATGATAAGAAATTCATGGGAAAATAATAATTTTCATTACACTTATATATAATTTAGATGGAGATTTTAAATAAGTCAATGTATTCAAACTCATTGCTTAAATTGTAAGAATTCAGTGGTATGGTAAAGTATTGGTTGTATGGGTAAAGCTCAAATGTATTCAAGATTTTATGATCCATAATGAATTAAGCAAAGTCTTTTGGTAGAAATCACATAAGAGAAATTTTTGCCTAAAGTGTTTTGAACCAACAAGTGTGATTCATCATCTGGTCCTGATGATGAATTTGTTGGTTCAGAAGGCATAGGCCAAAAATTTCTCTTATGTGATCTTTACCGAGAGACTTTGTTTAATTGTTTATTTTTTGTGGGGATTTTCTCGTGTATTATTTTTGAAGTAATTGGTAAAACAAAATAATTCCTTTTTCACCTTAATGGTTCTTATACTTTAAAAAAAAATTCAATAGAAAAATGTTTTTACAAAATAACAACCACCCCCTTTAAAAAATAGAGGTAACCATTTCCAACTATTGTTGAGAGATGCTAAATTCTCACCTAAAAGTAAGATGTGGAACTTTGAAAGAGACCTTGCTTTTATAGGTTTCTCTTCAGGATAATGAATTTGAGGCATTTCATGAACATAACAATGAAATATCATGGCCTCATATTGAAATTAGTAGTGGTTCGAATGTCTTAATTGTCCAAAAATAACATGTAATTTATAGTATGATCATCAACAATTTAACACCACGTGAGCTAAAATAATAAAGTTTATTAAAAAAAAACCATTTATTGTAATTTATTAAAATTTACATATTTCAATTTTTTTTAACAAAGCATTAAATTCTTTAACTACTTAGCACTTTCAAAGATGCATTAATCCTCATTGACAATTTCAGAAGAGAACTTTCCATTGTTGAAAATATAGAAGTGTTCATATTCCATTTACTAGAAATTTAATTAATAAATGTATTTTTGACTTTTTGATCGGAATTTAACAATATAATTTTGGTGAAATTGTAATTCTTTATTATTTAAAATGTGTTTTTAAATGCCCCCTTAAAAAAATCTTTAAAACAATTAAATTTCAGTGTTTATAATATTTATCTTAGGGTTTATATACATTCTGTTTATAATATTAATTCCTTGGGTTTAATATTGATCCCTTCGATTTATACCTTGAGTTTATTAATATAAGGCTTCATTTTCCTAGGGTATAATATTGTCCAAAGGCTTATAATATTAATCCTAGGGTTCTGGGATGAGCTCGGCAGGAGAACATGGCAGCTGCAAGCATAGTCGCCGCAGCACTCCGTCACAGCGCAATGAAAACAAGGCCACAAGCCAAGCCCTTGATGCCCATCTCTATTCCTACAACTTGCCCTGCAATTAGAAGCAGAAAGAGTTTTGCCTCCCCTCATGGATGACTCCTATCCAACGCTACCACGCCGCTGCTGGAGGTCAAACCCGAATCCGATTTGGGCGCCACATATAGTCTGTCTGCCTCTGAGGACTTCCTTGTTCTCGTGGTTGCATTGTAGATCGATGATCAAGGGAGGGGCTATCAAGGGAGTGGCTTTAGGATGCTGGATCTGTGAATCTTCAAAGGGATCAGACATAACACCCTAGATCTGATAAACCTTGCTATTGTAAGGGAAGTGGTAATGGGCAGCAGAGACAGAAATATGAATGACCTAACAAACAAAGGGCGTAGAACTGGAACGTACACAAGCCTAAAAGTCACAAACCCACGGGTAAGGGATAACACACCTTTCATAAACCTTTTCTATAATCCTGAGCTTGGTATTGTAGTTTTTGTATGGACATTGAATAGATT
The DNA here is from genome assembly GCA_000404065.3 of Pinus taeda. Taxonomy (NCBI): domain Eukaryota; kingdom Viridiplantae; phylum Streptophyta; class Pinopsida; order Pinales; family Pinaceae; genus Pinus; species Pinus taeda. The sequence continues at coordinate 6,166 of APFE030686064.1, forward strand.
AAGGGCGATATTGCATGCCACGGAAGGCAGCAATATTCTCAGCCTTGGTAAAGATCTAATAGACCAGGATTTTAGAAGACTGAAAATCCCACAAAAGGTTCAAATCTGGGGGAAACGTAGATAGATTCCAAAGCTTAGCGGTGCTCCTGGGCTTACGGAGAAAAAGCATGATCCAACAGATTGAGACCTTACAAAGGTTGTTCCATTATGTGTGGAGGAAGATCTAATACAAATCTTCATCAAATCAATAGGGGGTAGACATTATTGCATGCAACTCAGCAAGGGGACGAGTATCCAAGAATTAAATAAGGAAATCCAGATACAGCTTGGAACCCCAATAAAATACAAAAATTTGATATACACAGGACATAGTCTACAGGACAACCATACACTTTAGGACTATGGCATCAGCAAAGATTCAACTATCTTTCTTAATCTGAGACTATGAGGTGGATGCAATGGAACCAGCTCTAAAAATATAGGTTCCTTTCATGATGTAGTCAAAGGAAAGGGAAAAATGAAAAACAATCCAACACCAAATCAGAGTTACCAGGCCCCTACATCGTGGAACAAAAATCAGAATCGCCAATGCCGACAATATCTTTGCCAGAGGTAACTCATCTATATGCAAATCTAGCCCAAAATGTTGTTATCTGTAGATTTAATCGTTTCTAGCCAAAATCTGATGCACTGCATCAATGGATCTTCTTTGCATGGTCACCAAACTGTGAAATTTATCTATGCCCAAAATGGTTTTTTAGTTAGATTCAACACAAAACAAGAACGAGATAACATTATCAATCAAGGGCCTTGGTTTTTGGGCAATGCTCGCCTCTTCATCACCCCCTGGTTCCCTGATTTTGATGCCAATTCCATGATAGTCTCAACAATGCTAGTGTGGGTCAGGTTACATAACCTCCCTCTACATTTTTGGCATCACAAAGTTTTAATAGCCATTGGGAATTCTTTGGTGAAATTCTTAAAACCAGATGAAGATAGAGCTATTCAGGGAATTTTCACATTTGACAGAATATGTGTAGAAGTGGACCTGAGTCAGGGGCTACCTGATCACATCACATTGAATTTTAATAATTCTCTGTGGACACAACTGCTTGACTACGAGAACACAACATTCAGATGTCATGGATGCTTGCAAACAGGGCACCTCCAATATGCCTGTCCACTGGCTAGGAAGGAGCCTAAAGGGAATAAGAAACAGTAAAAATAACCCAAAGGCTAGCAGCAAACAGAACCACTAGAACAAGAGGAATTGAAGACAGAAACTACATGCACGCAAATGGGACAGGAAAATACACAGGAAGAGAATACCCAGGTGACTAACTTGAGGCCATACAATATGAAACAACAACAAGAATCTCAACTGGAAGTAAGTGGCACCAAACAAACTCATGGATCCAAAGGATCGAAACCTGACAAAGAGCATCCAATGAACACAATGGAAAAGCAGCTTACCATTATTGCACCCACTCCCAACACTAGAGGTTGGCGTAGAGTGGAGAAGAGGAAGGGCAGAAAAGTATAGGCCAACTAGATCTTTTTTCTTTCTTTTTTGTATTCTTTTGATTCCTGTTTTCAGGAACAGCTCATCTGCATATGCTTTAAGCATCTACAAAATGTAATTTTTTTCATATGAATAAAATTATGACTTTTTCCACGGGAAAAAAAATTAATCCTAGGGTTTAACATAGATCCCTTGGGTTTATAATCATGGTACACCATGGTCCAACATCACAACCACTCGTGCATTAATCCCTATAGCACACATTCACTACAAAGCCTTTCCTAGAATGAAAGAAATTGTTACAAGTTTGATGGAAATCAAGGTTGAACATGAAGGAGTTTGTATAGAATGTGCACTTGGGAAGAATACCAAAGAACCATTTTCAAGCAGTGATAGTAGGTCCAAAGGATTTTCAGACCTTATACAGTTTGATGTGTGTGGACCCATGTCTGTGAAATCCTTGGGTGGTTTCTTGTACTATGTAACTTTCATTGATGATTTCTCCTTAAAGACATGGATTTATTTCTTGAAGACCAAGGATGAAGTATTTGATAGGTTTTAGGAATTCAAGGATCGGGTGGAGTATTTTACAGGAAGGAGGATCCAAATTCTGAGGTCTGATAATGGTGGAGTATATACCTCCAAGGAACTTATTTATTTTCATAGGGATGTTGTAATTAAGAGGGAGTTGATAGTCCCTTACAACCCTCAACAAAATGGGGTTGTTGAGAGAAAGAACAGATCCATTATGGAAGATTCTAAATCCATGATTCATGATCAAGACATACTTATATTTCTATGGGGATAAGCCTCCAAAACAATTATATATGTACAAAATAGAAGTCCTCATCGAGTATTGGGGAATAAGACTCCTGAAGAAGTATTCACAAGTGAGAAGTTGGAAGTTGGACATTTAAGAATATTTGGTTATCATGTCCATGTTCATGTGCCCAAGGAGAAGAGGACCAAGCTAAAACCTTTTGAGAAGAAGGGAACAATTTTTGGATACAATGAGACATTTAAGGCCTACAAAATTTATGTTTTAGGACAACAAACAATTGAGATTAGTAGGGATGTTACTTTTGATGATGATGCTACCTTATAGAAGTCCAAAGGATCACACTTGGATTCTAATGATGAGGAGAAAGAAGCTCCCAAGGATGCGGGTTTAGGAATTTTGGATCATCCTCAAGATCAATGAGAAGAACCTAAAGGAAAAAATGAACCTATGGACCCACGAAGGTCATTATACTTGAAACCAGGAAGAGGTCAGTATGTCTTGAAAGAACATTGTAAGAAGCAGAGGGACATGTTAATCCCTATGGGACTTTCGGGGAATCCAAATGTGTCAACAAAATCTCACAATATTGAACATTGATGAGTAAGATAATTAATTTTGAACCTTCCAACTATAAAGAAGTAGTAGGTCAGCAAGTTTGGAAATATTCTATGTTATAAAAGTACCATTGTATTATGAAGAATGATGTATGGGAAATCATGTCGATACCTTAAGGGATTTCACTAGTAACTTGTAAGTGGATATACAAGATCAAACATGCAGTTGATGGCAGCACAAACATGTACAAAGCTCCCAAAAAGAGGGAGACGATTATGAAGACACATTTGCTCCAGTTGCTATGTACACTTCCATTAGATCTATTGTTGTTATTTCTTCTATTGTAGGTTGGAAATTACATCAAATGGATGTCAAAACCAATTTGCTCAATGGATTGATTGATAAGGAAGTGTAAATAGAATAACCTCACGGGTTTGAGGTCCATGATAGGGATACTCATGTTTGTAAATTGAATAAAGCTTTATATCAACTTAGAAAGGAACCTCGGGAATGGTACTCTCTCATTAATGAATATTTGATGAGTTTTGGTTTTTCTAAGAGTGATGTTGATCTAAATTTATACTTAGGGGTTGTTAAAGGTGGGCCTATGATTTTGCTACTAAATGTTGATAACTTGTTTCTGACAGGAGCAAAGGACCTTATTATCCAGTGTAAGAGGGAGTTGATTTCTAAATTAGAAATGAAGGATATTTTTTTAATACATTATTAATTGGGATTAGAAGTATGGAAAAAGTAGGGTGAAAATTTCCTTGATCAAGGAAAGTATATAGTTAAGATCCTTCAGATATTTGGGATGATGGACTGCAAGTCCATGTATACATGTTGACTTGAATGAATAAGCTATGAGGATTTGATTCTAACTTGGTTGTTACCTCCATGTATCATCCACTGATTGGCTCATTAAAATATTTGGTTAACAACATACCTGACATTCTCTATGCAGTGAACACTTTGAGTTAGTTCTTGGTGGAACCCATCCATGTACATTGGATTATAGCGAAACATATATTGAGATACATGCATGGTGCTATTGATTATGGAATGATATATGTATCAAATGGTGAACTACAACTACATGGATTCACTAACTCGTATTGGGCTAAAGGTGTTGAAGATAAAAAGAGCACTTCAAGATGTTTTTTCAGTTTGGGTTCCACTATGATATCTTGGATGAGCAAGAAGCAAATGTCTATTGCACTTAGTATTATTGAAGTTGAATATCATTTGTTTCTTGTTTGGTGATTTTTTAAGTAGTGTGGCTTCAGAAATTACTCCCAAGACTGTTTGATCTTTTGATGGAACTAACCGTGATATATCGTGACAATCAAAGTTGTATGAAGCTTTTTGAGAACCTAGTTTTCCATGAAAGGTCAAAACATCAAGGTCAAGTATCACTACATATAAAGCATTATTCAAAAAGGAGCAATGAGGCTCCAACACATCTATACTAATGAGAAGGTTGTTGATATTCTTACAAATCCTTTTCCCTGGATGACGTCCATTTACTTCAAGGATAGGTTGGGACTTATTGAGAATCCGTCCCTTGGTTAAAGGGAGTGTTGAGCCATAAGCATCAAGGCTTGGATTTTTCCCTTAGGTCATGGGTTTTGATGGGGAAACCATGATTTATGGTTGGGGAGATTGACCCTATAAGTATAAAGCTTGGATTTATCCCTTAGTCATGGGGTTTGACCCGGAAGCCATGGAGTTTGGAAAAGGAGATTGGTTTCATAAGAATCAAAGCTTATATTGCTCCCATAGTCATGGGGTATGACCTAGAAGCCATGGAATTAAGCTGGGGATATTGACTCAGTTAGCATCAAAGCCTGGATTTCTCCCTCGTTCATGTATTTTTTACCATATTGCCATGAAGTTTGGCTAGTGGGTTGAGGTTGTCCCTCATAGCATCTAGTAGGTACTGACCATTCATAACATGTGATGACATGTGGGAATGGTAAATGGACCCTAAGTTCAACAAGGGTCAAGTAGGTTTCCTAACATGTCTCCAAGTGACGTCTTGTTGAGTTGGTGGCCCTAGGACTAGTGTCTAAGTAGTTCTTCTATTGGATGTTGATTATTTCAACCTTTCAACGTTTTCTTGGAATGGAGAAATTTTATTCATCATATGTACATCTATGGAATTCAAGGATAAATACCTCCCTAGCTAAGAGCGAGTGTTGAAAATGTGTAGTTGTGGTCAGTTTTGAAGTCAACAAGTCAAGGTTCATGTAGGTTCCATGTTGTATAGGTCGCCCTTACCACTTGAAGAGTCTTGACCATTAGGCTAATTCCACTTGACTGAACTCATATATATAGAGCTCATCCTCCTCATTTGGTCATCATATCAATAACTCAGATCACAACAAGAAGATCATTTATGTTCACACGTGTGAAGGAGGAAGAAGATGCTTTGACAAATGAAGTTTGATTGCCTTATCTCTATTTGACGAGCGTTGACCTTGGCATATTATGGTTGCTTTGACTTGGAATATTTGACCTATTGGTAGATGAATATTACGAGCATATATTGGGCATCTTTGACCTAATTTCGCCCAAATATTTGAAACAAAACACTGAACAATGATCACACTTGTTGACTGGCTTTGACCACAGGTCAAAACAGAGCAATTCGACAAAAAAAAAAATGGAGTAGTAGGGCCAAAATTCAACCCATCAACCTCATTTGACTAGGAACAGTAGTAGGACGAATTTGGCCTCTTTGACTGGATTTAACTTGTGAGAAAAACTTTGACTTTCTCTCTCTTCTTTGACTAGTTTGACTTGGAATTTGGTTTGGTCAATGATATGATATTTCGACTTGGAATTCAGATGTACAAATTGATTGAATTGGAAAAATTTTCTTGAGAAAAGGTTGTTGGGTTTTTTCCCCTAGTTTTGGGGTTTTCCTATGGTAAATTTTGTGTCTCCCGTGCATCTTTATTTTTAGGGTTTTTCTAGGGTAAATTTTGTGTCTCTTGTGCATCTTTATTTTATTGTGATATCCATTGCCCTATTGCATCTATAGTTGAAATTTTCTGAAATTTAATTGCTTTATGATTTGAAATGTGTTAAAGAACTAATTGTATCATTAGAAGTAATTATCTGGGAGAAACATTTGTGCTTGTCTTCATTGCACTATAAAAATCAACAGTGAATGGTTATTCTTTTATATAGAGTCCTACAAATTATTAATTTCTAGTATAAAGAAAATTCTTAATTACACTAAAAGAATAAGAAAAACTTTGTCTATAAAAAGAAAATCTGTCTATAAAAAACATTCTCAAGTTCTAGAGGAGGATGTGTTATAGAGAAGTATATGCTAATAAGCATTCTCAATTTCATGTTATAAATAACTAGATGGTAATAAATTAATGTTACAAAAAAAAAAAATAGAATGTGTAAGTCTTATTAGTCCCTACCACTTTGGGGCTACAGGGGCTATAGTAATTGGTTGAGTCTTCTTATTACTCCCTACAAAAAAAATTGATGAACTTTTGATGGTTTTAAGCTAGAGTTTAATAGATATTTATTGCCCTTTTATTTTTAAGAATGTCTAAATTCACGATATTTCATGCATAACCAAAGTTTCATTGTACCATACTTGATTCGTGCCCAAAGTTTCAATTTATCATCGTATTTGGCCTTTTCCCGAGGTCAGAGGTGCACATTGGTATTATGATAAGAGGAAATATTTTGATAGATTCTTTTGATGTGAAGTAATGTTAGCATTACTTCACTACCATTTGATGTTAGTTATAAACTTTTCGCATTGCTTGATATGCCTTTCATGCTTGATTTATTATATTATTTTCATGCTTGAATCTTACATCTAGGTTTTGTGCCACCTCAAGCTACCTATATGGTCACTTTCTCCATCTCCTTTCCCCTTCGCTTTTGGTTGAGGTTATATGGAACTTCTTTTAGGGAGCTACTCTACCTTTTCCACGGGAAGAAGACCTGTCAGGACCTTACCTAGAACCAACCTCCTTATTCCTTGGTTACGACTTCACCGCTTTTTCAGTTTTGTTGCTTTTTTAGTTTTTCTTGCTCCAAGCATACCAGTGAGGACCTGTATATACAAAAAAAAAAATTGAAACAGAACAAGAGACTTTAAGATAGAGATAATTGAAACAGAACAAGAGACCTCAAGATAGAGATAATTGAAACAGAAGAAGAGACTTCAATATAGAGATAATTGAAATAGAAGAAGAGACGTCAAGATAGAGATGAGGAGGAGTTCTGGTTCAAGCAATACAATAGAGACAAGGAGGACCTATGTGGAGCACTGTTTCAACCAATTCATTAGTAAGTTATCTCAAATTATTTCTTTCTAAGCGAACCGACCCTCACCTCTACATATAATTTAGAATTCATTTACAATTGAAAACTCATTTAATTATAGATAGAAACTGTGGAAAATGATTGCGAGTTATGGTCATAATAGAGAAAATAATTTATAAAATTACTCTTTAAAAGATGGTTTCAACAACTTACCACAACCTTGCACTGAAGTGATTGTATGAGCTACCTGGATTCTCTTCAGGTTCCTTAACCTTGCCTTTGAACTTGAACTTTAGGATCAGACACTTGCACTTGCACTTCTAGCGAAGAGGATGCTATGGGTAACTAAGAAGCAGTCAATCCATGAGTTGGCCCCAAATAAATATGTATTTACTCTATTTTTTCCACCCCGACCCTTAAACAATTTTTTATGTTTGTCTTTCCTATAACAACATAAAGTAATGGTGCTAAGGTAGCATATGCACTGCCTTTATATGCCACTACTTAAACTGCAGCATCAATGGCTTAAGCAACTAGTGTGTACCCTTACTAGTAGTAACTATGGAAAATTGGGCAAGACTGAGTAACCACATTAAGTGTTTCTCATTGTACTTGGTAATTTACCTTACGTGAACACGACAAGCAACTGGTCAATTTGCATGAAAGAACATATGGAAGCCAGATTGGTGAAAATAAACCCTTCTCTTCTTCACTTAGAAGCCACCCTGACATTTATGGAGCTATCATCCCTTATATAATTTTGGCTAATTTTTGGCCTCAAGTTGTGTGGGCACCCAGGGGCAACTTTGGTTGGTATTGGGGTTGAAGGCTTAAGTTGATGTTCAAGATTCAAGGTTAAAGCCCTTGGAGAAAGGCTCATCTTTTGTATGGTGATTGGAAAGGTTATATGTTGATGGCTCATGTGACTCTTGGTGGTTCACTTGATTGGATTTAAGGGTAATCCTAATCCAACTCACCAGCAAGCCAACTCTATAATTAATTTCACCCGGCTAGGCAAGCGAGAAAGAGAGGTTCTTGAGGAGCCATTACTAAGAATCTTAACAAGGCGGGACATCAGATGATACAATAGGGGTTTGGGTCAACTTCCCCAGCTTCAATTCATTCAAAAAGAAATTAACAGAGATTCTACACTATAGAAACATTTCCTACTCTACACTATATAGAATAAGAAATCCTAACTAGACTATAGAAATAGAATAAGAATAGAACTATAAGCAATGTAAGTGAAAGAAGGTGACTTGAAAGGCTTAGGCTTAGGCTATAGGGAATCATAATTAAAAGAAGTGTACTTTTACTGCAACGTATAAAAATGATAACTCTTGTATGGTTGATCAGAATGACTAGAAGTAGGTGAATTCTATAGGTGGTTCTCTAGGATCTTTATCATCGGCTAGTAAAACTAGCTCAATTGGCTCTATTACTCATACTCGTGCTTTAGATACCAAATAACCCAGTTCTTGACCAATCATCTTTACTCTCGCAAGTGTAGCCTCTACCCACACCCCTTAGTCGCTAATGAAATCTTAGCTCGTTCTCGCCTGTAGAATTTGTGGCTACATTTTTTTAGACCTGTACCTATAACTGATTATGCTTGTTTAGTTCATGCTTGTAGTCCATCTTGACTATTAATATGTTATTTTGCTTCTCTCCTTGGTGGTGGATGATTTGAAACCATGCTTTAGGTCCATCTTGATTATTAATATGTGCTTTTTCCTCTCGTCTTGGTCGTGGATGATTTGAAACCATGCAAGGGGAAGCAAGCACCTTGTCAAACATGCACCATGGATCTGATGGTATCCTAGACAAGTGATCATGAGATGGGCCCAAAAATTTATTTAATGTTTAATTAAATCAATAATATAAAATTATTAATTATTAATTATTTAACACTGAGCATTGATCACGACGCATGTATTACATGTGGAACATGGTGTGTGTATTACATGTGTTGACACATGTATTCCATCTATTAATTTGAAGGGAATACCTAGAGGAGGTTATATAGCTTGTAACATTTTCTCCTTTTCTATGGGAGATGGAAACCTAGTCAACCTCCATGCCTCATGACATGTTGTACCAGCACATGCGATCACAAAGACCATTTTCATGAGCTCAATCGTGATGCAGAACATCTATGTGGGAATGATCACATGTGCCTTGAAAAATGCCAAGCACCTAGAATATGTGAGATTTTGATGAATCAGTTCGCCAAACAAGGTAGTGTTAAGGGTGCAAAGAGTATTTTGAGTATGGGAATGTATCAAAGCTGAACAAGCTACGAAAATTCCAAGCACCTAAAATATGTGATATTTTAATCAAATCAGTTCACCAAGCAAGGAAGCTCTAAGGGTGCAAACGGTCTTTCAAGCATGCATCAAATTTGAATGATCTACGAAAGGATTGTTGTGTCCTTGTACTGCCCTTTAATAAGATCCATGAAGGACCCCATGTTCATACAACTAAGGATGATGCTATATATTATTGCTAGACAATATGTAATTCTTATGGCTATTTTTTCCAACTTTCGATCAATCACCCTAGTTTACATAACATAGTGAATGGTAATATGAAAAATGCTAAATTTATTTAAGAAATAGAGGAGATTTATTTTGATGACATAAATAAGTAGGGGGAAAATAGGGCTAGTATGTGCATGCAATATGCATGGTAAAAAAAAATCCAGGGGCCACATTTATTTGGTCCCATATCCAAAAAACTGCACTAGCAATCCTTGTGATGGCTCCAGGCATGAGACTAGGAAATATGGTCCCGACCTGGATGTACCCAAGGATGAGATGATTGGTGATACTTATTGGAAATATATTAGATTCAATGATCCCTGCACTAAGGAAGAGCAAAATGAGTTTGGCCCTTGCAATCATTATTGCAGATCAGATGAGAAAGTTGTTGTAGCTAAGAAATTTTATACCACTAAGAAAGCATGCTCCCATCAAAATAATTGGATTGAGTGTCAGTTTTTCAAGCTATTGAACAAATGATAGGAATAATTTTGGTTGTGATCATTCCAAGAATGTGCCTCATCATTTCATTTTTTTCATGGATAAATTAGGGTCCATGGGAAGTCTAGATATTAAGCAAACAATGTCCATGTTTTCTCCTTTGTGTGATTGTAGGCTTGGTTGCATGTATGAAGCAATATTAAGGTTTCTGAGAACTCGTCTTAGAACAATGGTATATTATGACTTGGTATAAGTGATTCTCTTCTACTGCAATGCATTTTTAGTTGTAGAGATGAGAGAGATGAGGGAGGAAGTTGTGAATTTCCTTCTTGCCTATTATGCAGATGGAGGAACTGCTTATTCATCTGGGTTGATTAGAAATTTTAAGTTGTCACTGTAAATCTCCTGAGACCCTCTAGAAGCATGGTGAGAATGTGGATATATAATAGGCATGGAATCATCTTTGACCCCTGAGCTTCACCAACTCAAAAGAGAATATGGATCTCTAATAGGCATGGAATCACCTTTGAACCCTGAGCTTCACCAACTCAAAATAGAAATCAGTATTCTCTCTTTTTTTGCAAGAAAAAAATCACCATGCCTCTTCATTACCAAAAAAAAATTAACATTTTCATAGATATGTTGTCTAATGTCCATGACATGTATTTAGCCATGTATCAAGCCTAAACTTGCAACCCTAATGTAGGGATGCAATAAGTAATTTGTATTAATATTCACTTATAGACTCCTACTCGACATGCAGACTTATGATTTTTTCGTTAGACATCTAGATTTTGGTTTTGCAAAATCTAGGCCCGACAGTTATGTTTTATTTTTGTATAATGTGGTATGGTAGATTACTTTTATGTCTGAAGGAATATATAACCCACGATAACTTATGAGGGTTTATATTCACTAATGTTAATTTACTGACATAAAAAGCAAGACATTTTCTTTCTACCCATGGTTAAATTGTGAAGGATGGATGGAATGGTAGAATAAACTTTTGCTTAGGAATATCATGCCTAGTTATTGATTTTACCTTGATGCAATCTGTGAGGGATCTGACAAACACGATTTACTTCTGTTCTATTAGCAAATAATATGGAAAATCGAGTTACAAGGGGAATTTCACATAAATAATCTGGATAATCGAGTTTTAGAAGGATATCACACACACACCTCATTGTCCACCTCAAAGCAACTTCATAGAACCCAAGTACAGTGGTATTATGATTAATCTCTGATTAGTGTGATGTCTTTTCTGTTTGCACTCAATACCTCAATGAGCTGATGCCCATTTAGAAGGGGCTTCCCCTCTCTAATGGAGACACAGATGCAGACTAATGGGATTTTCCCATTCAATGGTAGCCTTCGAAGTGTATTTGTTCAATCTCTTTGGGGAGGGTGATTAGTAGAGTGACCTGGGTCATTTTGAGCATATTGAATGAATTCCTAAGCAAATGGACCAATGATTGGAAATTTTAAGATGTCACTGCAAATCTCCTGAGACCTCTAGAACCATGGTGAGAATGTGCATATCTAATAGGCATGGAATCACATTTGAGCCTTGAGCTTCACTAGCTCAAAAGAGAATGTGGATCTCTAATAGGCATGGAATAACCTTTGAACCCTAAACTTCACCAGCTCAAAATAGAAATCAATATTTTCTCTCCTTTTGCAAGAAAAAAATCCACCATGGCTCTTTGGTGTTCATTTCCACAATTGAATCTGTTTGATGTTCATTTCCACAACCTTTTTGAGAAGAAATCTAAACCAAAGAATTTTGCACTGTTATTTGAATGTCTACCAATCTTCCCCCACCGCTAGTGTAATTTTATGGGTCCTATCTTGCTCCATCAATGAAGCTATGTGCTTGAGTTTTATTAGTATCCAGATCCAAGGGAGTGTCATTTTTTTTCTCTTACTTCTAGGCATCCAACAAGCTAAAGCAATGGCCTTAATTTGTAGAACCTTGAAAAGCATTGAATGGGCAGAATAAATTTATCTTCATAGATCATGGATTTCCTTGCCATCCAAAGTCCCCGTATAGACAATTAGGGTATTTCTTTCAATTCTTTCGGTTCCTTTTTTATCATCCAACACTTTAAATATCCTCCATTGTTTTACTTGTCTATCCATTTTCAACTTGGGTTAGAACCTCCACTTTAGACTTACACCAAATGTGCTTAGCATATAGGCACTTTGCTAGTAAGTGTTTCATTGTTTCCTCATTGTCTATGTAAAGAGTACAAATTCCCAAGCCCTGTCTAACTCTTTTCCATATAATTTCCCGTGTTAGAAACTTATTTTATGGCCAACTGATCATAATTTGATGAAAAATGGCCTCGTATCCCAAGCACACTGTGTACACTCTCAGGGTTGGATTTTTCACCAGGTAACAGAATCTCCTTCTTCCCTTATTTCCCTATGGTCTTTCCCTCCCTTATTTCCCAATGGTCTTTCTCACGATAGTGTGTTTTTTTCGCTCTTGTTTTTGTTCCCTAGAAAACATCACTTCATAACCTAACATATGGTGTTTATTGCATCGTCTGCAGTGCTCCTATGTGGGTTTTTGTTATGGTCTTTTTTCTTATTAGTGTACATAGTAAGTCTTCACAGCTTGATTTCTTCGCAAAGTTTGCCTTTATTTTTCTACTGATGTTTTTAGTTTGATGGAATTTGCTTTTGTTCCACTGCGAATGTTTCTGGTTTGATTCTGAAAACCTTAAACTAATTTGAATTATTGATGATATAAATAACTAGGTTGGAATGTTGTTTAGTTGGCTTCTTGAGACTTATTGCCTTTCCATTACTTAAGTCATGAAACTGCAACTCATTACGTCATTTGAATAAAGCTACAACTTATTATATTAGAAATAGCTGGAAAAAATTATTTGCACGAGTCTAGCGTTCACACATACTTAGCCATTACACACACTTAGATATCTCACTTGCAATCTCTACTGGTTTTGCCATCATGCCTTTGAGCAGGGACTTGTTGCTGAGTAACCGCTATTTTATTTTTTGTTTTTATATGACAAAGTTCACACCAAAGTTTGTAATTTTAGTATTATTGTAAAATAATGTCTGTCTTTATATGAATGGTTTCATATGTGTTATAAAGAACTAATGCTAATAAATGATTAAGAGATTATTGTTAAATAAATATGAAAAATTCGCTCTGATTATTCAATTTTTTTATTATGATACATGATTGAAATATTCTCCTATAAAAAATAATTGTAAAACAAAACTTAAATACTTAATATATAGATACATAAGTTTGCCAGATATGATGCGTGAACATATAAACAAACCAAATAGTTGCCAATTTAACCGCACTCCCATAAAAGATGCTTTACATGTTACATTTGAAAGAGTTTCTATATCCAAATAATCACAACTCCTCGTCCGCATTCTCTCCCCATTTCGACTGCAGCAAGCGGCTACTGGAAATGAAAGATTCATGGGAGTTCGTTATTTGGGTTTCTGGAGCGCAAGCTCCTCAGGAACGACCCCCTCTTTTCAATTTCTCGCACTGGCTTATCAGTCAAGCGAATCATGTTATAAGACAATGCACCCATTACAGCACCGATTACAGGTGCAACCATGTATATCCAAATGCTTGTATATTTGTTGCCAGCCACCGCAGAGCCTATTGTCCTTGCAGGATTCATTGAAGCTCCTGAAATTGGTCTGGACAAATAATAAATATCATGTTCACTCTGCACTTGTTAACACTGATATGGCATTATTAATGGTGGTTCTCCCTGTAAATATTGCCAAATCAGATTCTGAGATATTCCAAACCTGCGAACAACATAATTTCAGCCATCTCCTTCAATGTATTAATTTCCCTAAAAGAATTGTATACATACTTGAGCCCAAGGAAATCTCCGCACAAGTGCAGAGGCCAGGGTCGCTGCAGGGTTGAGATGAGCTCCAGAAATATGCCCTATGGCGTAAATTATGATCATCAGTGTCATTCCCCATACAAGCGACACACCAAGATGAGTGATGGAACGATCGCTTTTCTGGTCAATAATTACTGATCCACATCCTGAAAATATCTGGAAAAATGTCCCAATAATTTCTGCTAACACCTGCACTAAATATGTTCAAGTTAAAATATCTTGAAAGTTAGCAGATTTGTGTTTATTGCGACAGTACCCCCATCTTAGAAAATGCAATTTCCCTCTTCTTGTGTCTCTCAGAAAAAGAATGCACCAACCCTACAAGAATTCGCGTTACGACACTGCAAACAACTTAACTGAAAAAAAAAAAGCCTTAACCTGTTTCTGAATCAGGGTTTGCCTCAATTTCTCAATGTCCCAAGAATCTACGGATGGCATAATTTTGTGCATTCAATTCTAAACCTATTGCAATAGTTTTTTTCGATTTTATGAAAAACACAATATGATTTCATTTTATATATAACTTAATTGATCTAATTTTCATTTTGTATTCAATGTAGTGGTAACTGATATTTCGTAATTATTGATTCTTCATGAATTTTTATTACAATTTAAAAAAAAAAAGGCTAAGCCGGAAAAGTTCACAATGGAAGATCCTCCCAATCAGAATCTTAACTGGCGAACAAACGTAAGAGATGGCATCCATAACCCATAAACAATTCGTCCAACAACATGGCTTTCAATTCTGTCCTCTTCAATGTCTTTAAAACGAACATTTTCTTGAAATACCTGGTTCATTTGGCTAGAAATCAATTCTGTAGCCATATTCAAGCTCTGTATGAGCGGTCGAAGTTTCTCGAAGATAACTAATTCTCTGAGAGGAAAAGGTTGCTTGTGAATGCCTGATTTACCGTACATTCTCCTCCAATATGTCTTCACACAGTACAATCGTGATCAAATTCATGACTTAAGTGTTGAAATATTAATAATTTGAACTGCGCATTAATTCAACTAAAAACCACCTATTTCATATCCCACCGCCTTCACGCATCAATGGTATTTTTCAGGAGGGCTCCGAACACACCGACCACTTGACGTGAGTCAGTAAGTTCCAAAATGGAATTCCCGGAAGGTAAAGGTTGGTAAGAAGAAGCCTCAACCGTCAAATTAAATCAATGCACTGCACCATTTAAATTTGATGTGAAGTGAGGCCTCAACCGTCAATGGACCTGCACCATTTGAACTTGACGTGAAGTAATTTTTGGTTGATTGTCAGGTTTGTTGGTGAAAAGACGAGAAATTAATTTTTCACCATGCTGAAGTAATAAATGAATTTATTACACCTACACCATTTAAACTTGACGTGAATTAATTTTTGGTTGAACTCGAGGTTTGTGAGTAAAAGGATGAGAAATTAATTTTTCACCATGCTGAAGTAATAAATGAATTTATTATGATAGATAAGTTTTGGTAAAGCCTTTAAGTCTTTTTATTCACTGGAAGTATGGGCATATGTAAATGTTTTTAATTTTAATGTTTTTTATTTATGGGTGTAGTTCTAGTTTTTAGAGTGTAATGACCTGGGTAATTCAAAAAATTACTTTCACCTTTTTAAAAATAAATATATAATATATATATAATATATATAATAATATGGAAAGATATTGTTAACTTTGTAATGAAACTTGAGCATGAATAAAAGAAAATTACATTCACCTAATTCGAGTAAGAAGTAATCTCTAATGAAAGCCTTCTTTAAAAAAAAAGAAAGAATATATATATATATATATATATTAAAATAACAGTTGTCAAGAAGAGAAGAGAAACCCTAACTGTTTTTGCTCATTCCTTAGAAAGGATGGAGAAAACCGGGCTGTTAGATAACAGACGAAGGAAAAGGAAAAAGCATGTTAAGTCTGGTAGGGACCAGATAACATGGCACATGCTGTGCATTAAAGAAATTGTTGAAGACAGTGGTCTCGCAATAAGCTTGGGGGGAGACATAATTCTAGTAATTAGTCTCATGGTTGGGAGGATTGACAAGCAAAGGACAGTCTCCTGTTCCTAAACCTGGAAAGGTGTGGAAGCCTACGGACAAATTACATAGGTAAGTATGACTGTGGAATTTTGTACAGTTACTGTGTTTGTATCATTTGGTTAAGTATATAAAAGACTTAACAGTATTCTGTGATATAAACAAATAAAGAATGTATTTCAGAAACTACTGTATTGGGGCCAAATCAATATAGAGTAACCTTAATTATTCGCTAGTCAGAGGTAACTCCTCAGTAATAGGAGGGTAACCAACAGGCTGTAAGCGACAAATAAACAGTAAAAACATTTATGAGAAATATAGGCGATATCAATCGGAGCTAGATAAGAAAACATTCCAGACTGTTCAATAACTCGCGACAAATAAACAGTAAAAACATTTATGAGAAATATAGGCAATATCAATCGGAGCTAGATAAGAAAACATTCCAGAATATTCAATAACTCAACAGACAGAGTAAAAGACCTGTAAAAGAAAGACAGGAGGAAACCCTTATCTTGTTAAATGCAACTGTGAACAAGAACTTAAGTAAACTCCTTAAGATAGATAATTCTTACAGGAAACTTGAATTGTATTTTACATAATGGTATTATGTTCCAAATCTTTGTGGAAGAGATGCCATAAATATCGTGATTAAGTAACTAAATGCCGCAAGAAATCGTGAATCATTGTCATTCACTGCGCGCTAAGACGGTTCCACCGAAGTACTTATTAACCAAATCGAAAGAACGATAACTCAAAACATTATAAGAAGTTTAATACTCGGATATTAGGAGAACCCATATAAAACAATCTAAGGGTTCAGGACCCAGCTCGGAGTTAAATTCCAGAGATGGAAGAACTTCTAAAATCCATGTAAAGAAATGGTAATGTGCCAATAATAC
>APFE030686067.1:0-15020 GCA_000404065.3 Pinus taeda
TAGAAAATCCCACCTTCACTGCTCAGAGCCATCATTTCATTTAATTATTCGTTCATATTAATGTATAGAAATTACCAAAGTAAATTCATAGGACTTCCAAATCCATCCAGAATAACTAACATAAAGCAATTAGCTATATCATGTTTACCTTTTGCCTGCTATTTCCCTCTCAATCAGATAGTATGATAATCTTGAACAGTTAACTTATTACTTCTCACTGAAAGAATTTCATCAGCATGTCATGTTTGTAAAATTGGTGAATTCTCTGATGAAATCTCACAGTTCAAGAATTTTACAAAATTAGATTGAAAACGTTCTAACCTCTACTGCTTGCTCTGCATTTTTGAAAACATTCCAACCTTTTGAAAACATTCCAACCTCTGTTGCTTGCTCTACATTTTATGAGACATATATTTAACTTGTCAAGCTGATTCAGTGGTGAATTGTATTCACAATGCAGATCTTCGTGAAGATAAGCGTTTTTTGGCCAACAATCTGGGTACTACACCAATAACAACTGCACAGGTAACAACTTCCTTACAATGTGTAGTAAGACCTGGATTTAGAAGAAAACATGCTCACTAAGGCCATAGTCTACCTAAAAGTTGAACGTTAGGGCTACATTATCATATACAAGTGTGTTCCATTTGGATCAAATGAGGTCATATCACTGAGGTGGAATCCAATATTGGAGGCCCAGTTCACTTGGAAAGATGGGTTAAATCCAAACCACTGGACCTTACCAGACTACTGAACTGAGGAAAGTAATATTAAATCTAAAAATCAAACTGAGTTGTCATTCCTTTAGTGCCTGCAGATATCAAACATGAGTAAATAGAAAATCCCACCTTCACTGCTCAGACCCATCATTTCATTTAATTATTCGTTCCTCCCCCACATACGTAGGAATGAAAGATAAGGTCTGGCTAAATTTACTGCCCATCTGGTGAACTCAAAAGTGACACACCATTTTTCCATAATCTTATTAGCATTCATATCCTATGGCTTGTAGAACTTAATATCATGGGAGGTAAGAGTTTGATAGGAACCCCCACCATTTATACTCAGCATTCCAACACTTATTTTCACAATCTCCTTTTCTATGGTATTATTTAGGCTATCGCAGACCCTCAAAACCTGGTTTTATTCTATAAACATAAAACTGTTTGAGATCCCTTAACCTCCTGTTAACAATCTGGATTAACTTGGGTTTCACATCTCTTCCTAATTATGATTGAGGAGTCTCCAATTAAAATTAACTTCTGATTCCCCTTGATTAGATATTTTCTAGACCTTGATAATATATTAAAATGTCATCACTTCTGCTTGGTTGTTGGTGGATTCTCCTAACTCCCAACAAAACCTTGCTTAGATTGTGCCAGATATTGCTTAATGTTGAGACTATTACTGCAAGATGATTTGTTCATCTGAATCTCTTGTGCTAAGATCAGCCCCCTTATAAGTAAGTGCATTGGTTTATGAGTTAAATGTTATATAGACTTGCATAAAACTTATTGTTTTAGGTTTGAGGTCAATGATTTATCTTCAGTAATAATTCTTGACAAGTTAATGCTAGTGGGGAATTCATGTCTCAAATCTCTAATTTGGATGTCAGTTTTAGGCCTTTGCAGAAAATGTGTCCTGCAATATTATTTGTGGTTTGGTCACATGCTCATGCTTGAGCAAATTTTAGTCTGGTCTTTTCTCATGGGTCCCTTGAGCACCCTCTCCATGCTCTGCCTGGGTTTCATTTTCCTCTCCCATCAAGGAAGAATATATTACCATATACATGAGAGAGTGGGCTGAACTGGGGAAAGAATCTCAGGTGGGGAGTCTGAAAATTGAGTCCACTCTTCATGACCCCAACCTTTCACCCATTGCAATTACTTGTTTGTATAGTGGATTGCCGTAAGGCGTTCCCTCTGAGAAAGACATCCATTTCACACTTAAAAAAGGATGTTTCAACATCAAATACCATTTTGATAGTTTCTGTCCTCACAACTATTTGTGTTTTCCATTTCAAACTTAAAAAGGGATGTTTCAAGATCGATACCATTTTGATAGTTAATGTCCTCACAACCATTTCATTGTCAATGGGTTTTAACATAATTTGTTGACAAAAAAAATTGATTTTAATGAGTATAATACATGTTTTCAATATATCTTCATATTTTAATTTCCCGTTTGAATAGCCCTTTCCAAGTCAATATGGTTGCCCGGTTGTTGTTCGCATGGATTCATTCATTTATCTTCGCCTTTAACTCCACAGTCTTTACCAGCTGCAAACAAAGGTCTCTAGGCAGGTTCAGTGCATATTTATGGCTGCTTGCATTCCATTTCAGCAGTGTTCGGCATGGCTTCCTCAAATTAAAACTCGAAATCATCAACCCTTGCTTTCAAAAAAGCCCGCAAAATCATATTCACATTTCAATATTCTTCCACGCATACTATGCCTTACGGCGTTTCCTTTGCAGCATTAGATGCAAATGCTAGTTAGGTGCATATGAAATATGTGTAGTAGAGTGTGCGCAGACTACGAAGCGGGTGCGCTGGTATGTACCCCAGTATGCATACAAATTGTTTATGTGCGGTAGGGCCCTCACAATTCACAGCTCTTACAAACCTCTGGTTTCCATGGATGTATTCCTTCAAACTTTCTATACTTCGTTTTTTTTTTTTCTGCATGTATTCCTTCAAACTATCTATACTTACTTTGATATTTTCTTTTTTAAATGAGTGGGGTGAGTATTTCTTTAAAAACTATATATTAACTCGGTTTCACAATATATACATATGTACAGAAGTAAGATTGATTACAATATGTTATGGAGCAATGCTAACATGCAAACGAGAGTCAAACTATACGCAGGATACTTACTTTGATCTTGTATACGTTTGTGTACACGCAGTGTTGAGTATATATATATATATATATGTATGCTTTCATAATATGTTGGTGTATGTGCAAAAAAAAGCGTAGTGTTGGGAGTTGTTTATTTTTGTTATATTTTGAAATGTACATGTATACGAAGGTGTGTTAAAAGTCCGGGTTATATTTTGTCACATGCTATATATATAAGTGTATAAGTGCCTAAGTCTTGGTTATAGGTTTATGTTCGATCATATTTTAGATATCTATGAATTCAACATTATGTATATCTTGGTTTATATACAGGAGTTTGTATAACACGGTCTATATATGGTGTAAGTGTTCTCAAATGTTATATATTTATAATTATTTATATATTATATGACAATTTTATTAATAATGTTTTTAAATGATATTTTATTTTATTAGATTTCAATTGATAAATATTTATTTTGTAAGAAGAGCTTTTATAAGAAGAGTTTTTATCGAGTTATACTTGATAAAATATTAATGGTTTTTTTTACAAAATTTTAGATATTGGTATTTTTGTGGTTTCGTATATTGATGATCATTGAGGAATTTAAATTAAAAACATCAGTAACACTTCCCATAAACCATGGAAATATAAGTGGTATGGTAGGTAGTGTTACAAAGTGGTATCAGAGCCCAAGTTCAACACTTGAACTAAATAAGCCTCGAGAAAGTAAAGTTAAAGCCTTGACGTAGAATGACACGAACTGAGGTTCTGCTTTGGACCTGAAGGAACATGTAGGATAAATTTAAAATAACAATTTAGCCATTGCATTTGTAGGATCTCCTTATAAGGACATGCATACTACACATGCAAGGGTATTCACATGTTTATAATTTTGTTGTTGACTAATTTAAAAGTTTGGTCTAGTGAACAACTGCAGTGTATAGAGTATCGACATATTAGTTATGGCAAAGTTTATGATTTTGGATTTGAAAATAAAGAAGCAACCATTTAGGTCCAATTTTGTGATAGGCATGGGTAAACAAAATTCGTAGGAAGCATGTGAAGGTTATTGACATTATTTCTGGCCTATCAACTTTCATTGAATCATGATAACTAAACGAATCACACAACCCTTATGTTGGCGATGCTTCATGCAAATTTCTTCCCTATATCTAGAATGCGGTGGTTGTGGTCCTTCAATAAAAATAGGTGCCAAAGATAACCCTATGCCCCAAAAAAATGAGAATATTATTGATGCACCAAGATTACTATCACATGTTGATTTTCACTAGAGTGGTGACAATTTCCTATATCCAAAACTAGACAGGCCTTGAATACGAGAAATTCATTCTAATGATTCATTTGTATATTGATGTTGAACTTATATATGTCTTTATTTTTATACGACTCTTTGTTATATGTAACTAACATGGGTTTTAAATGTATGAACAACACCAAACAACATGCCTCATATCAACATGCTTACTATTAGCATGACAATGTATGCTTGAGATAACTAACAATTGTGTGTGCTTGGAAACCAGTCAGTCAATCAAGAAGAACACCTAAGGAGAAACTACCATAACAAATAACAAAGGATGAAGAGATCAGATACCTGAAAATGCAACAAAAAATGCAAAAAGAGAAGAGGGAGCATCCCCTCAAGCTCTCTAAAATACTAGAAATTTCTATTGAATAATTTTGAAGGGCTTTTGGAACCTTCAAATTGTTGCAGACCTTGGGAAACACATTGCCGCATATTTTGTTCATGTACTTAGTCACCTTGTTGAAGTTAACATTGGATGTTTGATGTGATGTGCATCCCTTGGTTTATCATCATTGATTACACATTTTTGATTTGATTGATTGGGAGCATGGCCATGCTTTTCATTTTCATCATGTGTTGTTGTTGTGATATTTTCTCTATTTTTTTCCTTCCTTCTTCATTTGGTCTTGATATACTTTTGTGGGTATGAGAAAAGAAAAGTAAAGAGGCTCACAAGGAAGAGCTAAAACCGAACCAAGAGTTTAAGATCACGATTTGAGAATGAGATAAATTGTAGTGTAGAGCAGGATAAGATTACATATCAGCTAAGAGACCTTGGCTACATTCACCTAAACAAGTAGACAATGACAAGAATACTATTAAAAGGAGTCTTTTCTAACCTAACTACTACTTAGCATATGTATCCTATGTTTTATGAATATGTAAATGGTGAGGTGAATGTATAATGATGCCACTTTTGACAAGTCACTCTTGAGAACCATCATAGAAATATGATGATTGGGAAATGTTCTTAAATATAAGGATTATGTGAATGGTATGTTTAAGGTATGATCTGTAAACTACCATGGATATTCCACTGGATAGTTTGACACAACATATCTGATAAAACTACATTTAAAAATATGAAATCTACATTATTAGGGTTTTATTTCTCTTTAGATTTATGGATTTGTAGATTATTGTTAATCAAGTATGCATGCAATTAAAATTATGTAGAAAAGAGAGAATGACAAAATAAAAAATCACAAACGATGATTTGACACTAGATATACCCTGGGAAACCCTTTCAGGGGAAAATCCAACTGGAAGAGGAGGTCACTATGCTCTCTTTCTCTGAATAAAAAATGGCTACAAATACAAAGAAGTATGGCTAGTGGCCTGTGGGATTCTATAGTGCACAAATCCTCTCTGTTTTCTATATCTCCTATCCTTCTTAGCTATTTTTTCTCATCAATTGAATAAATGTACTTGAAAAGAATGGAACCCCTTTTCCTCCCAGTGCCCCAGTTATAAGACAAACTGATAGCCTACTAGTGGTTAGGTTTTACTACCCCAATTGTTAACCATAGTTACAATATAGACTTTTATAGAGCCTTTTTCATCATAATCACATAGTGAGCCACTTTTCCATGAATATGGGGGTTGACATGGCATCCTCTACAATTATGGTGGCCAAAATATGAAGACCAACTTTTGAGTGGCATAACTTTTGCATATAGATTCTGATTGGGGCATTTCTTGTGTCTTTGGAAAGGTCTATGTGTGTATACTATGAGAAGAAGGAGTACACTAAAAAAATAAAGTCGCCCCCAAAAAGAAAATCATTTTATATCTCAAAATTCTCCTGGAAGGTTTCAGACCCCAATTTGCCAAACTAGGTCCCGTTCGTAAAAATGGTCCTGTGAGCTGATTACTCCATTTTTCCTTTATGAAAGCATTGAGATGGATGAAAAACGATATAGTGATCCAATATAGAGCACACCTCTCCATTTTGGGAGGATTTTGGTCCTGAAAAGATTCTACTAAATGAGGTGAGGAAATTTTTCCTCGACCTTCTCTCGAGTGTACCATTTAGATTTGCTTGGAAGTTGTCCTTTCAACCCAATCTACCAAAGGTCATGCTGCCCATGTCTTGTTGTTCTGTACCTCTTCTATAAAACTATATATTTTTGTAGGTTTTAACCCTGTACAGAAATTACTTGCATACGAATTCTAAAACACATAAAATAAACAATGCGAGAGCATAACACGTAAAACACATATACACAGAGATTTTCCCCTAGATCCCAAAACCGGTACTACTAGCTTGATTTTTTCATTATGTTCCTTTCAGTGTTAAAATACATATTTATACATGCCGAAGCATACAATACCATGGATTGAAAAACCATCGCATCCAAAACCATGGACCTAAAACCATCGCGTCCAAAAACATGTGCGAAAATCATGCACAAAACCATAGGTGGGTCCGCCCAACCTAACATAGGGTACAAAACCAAAATTTCCAAGCGTTGCCCCAGACCCCATAAAGTGGGTTTACGGGTGCCCCTCAAACCCCTTGTGACCTCCCCCCCTCTAACCCCCAGTTAACTACGTGGGCTAGTCGTGGAAAGAATATAACACAACCCAACAATTTTTCCAACTCTACTTGAGAATTTGGTGCCAAATGTTCTACAAAATATAGGACCCGTTCCTCTCCTTGATCTAGCATGGAAGGTTCATAGAGCTTCTGATTCTCCACATTCATAACTGAGCAAATGCACATGTATGGGCATATACTGAGTCTACATGTATTATCTCCCACCTTTTCTAGTATTTCAAAGTGGCCATATTGTAGAGCCTTGATTTTATTACCAAGACCCTTTAGCCTCTCCTTGTTTAACTATAACCATACCATGCCTCCCACCTTGAACTACTTCTCTTTTATGCGTTGATCATTCATGGCCTTGTATATTTCTTGTGACTTCTGCAATGTCTCCTATACCTGCATAAGGATTTGCCTAATCTTTTCTACAAAATTTTCAACCCTCAAGGCATCTCCTGTAAGATCCTCCCTTACTCCTCTGTGCTGCCCATATGCAATATCGAAAGGTAAAGGTGGAAAATATCCAAAACAAGTTTCAAATGGTGACTTACCAGTAGAAGTGTGGATTGCTTTTTTATAAGAGTTGTATATATACTGTATTTTCATCCTAGTTCTTTGTATGCTTTTGACAATAGCTCTTCAAAAGTTGCAACAAAGTCATGGTGAATACTTCTGTTTGCCCATCTGTTTGAGGATGAAATGTGGTATACCTCTTCAACTTCATGTCCATATTCCCCCACAATTTAGTGAAAAATGCACTGAGAAATCTTATGTCATTTTTTGAAACGATGCTCATTGGTATCTCAAAGTGAAGCTAGAACTGTCCAAAGAACAAGTTTTCCACCTCTTTCCCATTGATGGTATTTTTATAGGGCATTAGAACACACATCTTACTGAACCTATCAACTATCACAAACATGTAGTCATGTCTCTTCCTAGTTGCCAGTAGGGCTCCCACAAAGTCCATGGAAATTATTTCCCAATGATGAGTGGGTGTAGGTTAGGGATGATATAAACCTTATTTCTTGTTATTAGGATTGTTGGTACAACAAAGCACACATCCTCTTGTGAACCTATCTACCTATTCTTACATCTTGGGCCAATACTGATACCTTGCAAGTTTCCCATTGTCTTCCCTACTCCACAGTGCCCTGCAACCTTGCATGTGTGAGCCTCTCTAATTAGCTTCAATTTCTCACCTTTAGGAAAACACATCTTATAAAACCTGTATAGTAACCCATAATAGAGATGGTAGTCAACAATGTTGTTTCCATTGTGCACATCACTAGGACTTTTCAACTACTAAAAGACCTCGTTGTAGATCTCATCCTCTGAATATCCCTCTTTGTATGCATCATGGGTGAATGGATCAATGTGCATAAGAGTTCCCAAAGCTGTGATCTTTGATGTGGGTGGCCTTGAAAGCATGTCAACCAACTTGTATGTGTTTCCCTTCTTGTACTAGATCAATAAATGAAACTGTTGTAGAAGCCCAATACACTTGTAATGCTTGGTCTGCTGTAGCTTACTCTAAGACTGGATGTACTGTGGTGGTTGGTGATCTGTGTGGATTATTGATCTAGGATGGATCTTGATTGAGTCTAGTCATTTTGGTTGTGTAATGTTTGAGACCAAGATGGTCATAGATAGCAACAGTTCCTGACATGCTTAGAATTTTACACTCTTAGAGGCTCATGAAACCAACGCCAAGTCGAAGAGCTTGTCGCACTGATTACGATGGTATATTCGGTTAGCAAAATGGCCCCAGTGTGAGGGAGAAAAAGCGTTCTCAAGTTTTTTTCCAACAGGCAAAAAAGAGGGAGATAGGCCAAGTGGAACTATCTTAGTAGGACACATGGCAACTCAAAGTCAACGCATTTGTCAAAGTCAACTTAGCAACAGGTCAAAATCCAGGTCGGGCTCGAATCCATAAGCTCCGAAAGCGCATCATAAAACTTTACCATTACACCATGCTATTGCTTTGTATATCAAAGGCGGATTGTTGTATTTAAAGTTTAGCTTGGCATATGTGGGGGTAGGGTTGGCAGAGCCTGCCACATCCGACGACCCATCCAAACCCTTAGTTGTATTATCGGTGCTACCAAATTAGTTTAAAAAGTTCTAAATATAGTAAGGGTATCAACGAATATGCCACACCACCAAGTTACAGTTGACAACGAATGCCATGGGTTAATTAATATATCATTGTTCAACCATATTCCAAAGTTAGCACGGTTCATCCGACGACACATAGTAAACCATATGCTATGTTTAGACTATGGTTATGACACGTGGAGATATATGAAAAATCTTCAGAGTTATGTTATATGAAGCAACGAGTTGATCTACAGTAGCACCGCTGGTTTGTGGTTATAACATTCCAAAGTTGGCGCAGGCGACAATCACGTATCCGTAGTCAAACCACATTATCGTCAGATTGTAACCAACTTCAATGGTGACCATGGCACAGAGTATTAACATGGGTTAATTATGACCATAGTTGGCATGGGTTAAACGAAGTCTCCACATCACCGCTGGGTGGTTCACCAACTCCAATGTTCTTTATATCACTTGTTGCCATGGGAGTATAACCTACAATATATATGGTAAAGTTTCAAACCATATGATTTATATGGTATACACATTTTCCGAAGTATAATCAAACTCTATTGTTATATTATGGTTGAAACCATATGATAAATATGGCGTAGTCGTATATCTATGTTAAAAACTATATGATATAATCCTCCTACCATATTTATAATATGGTTGCATTCGATTTATTCGAATTGTTAAGTTTGGTACCATATAGTTGTGCCATATCATAATTGCTATGTTTGCAATGTTGATGCACCTGAAATATAATATTAGAGTTTCAAACCATTATAAATGTATTTCCAATGCACCAGAGTGAGAGGGGAGAAGGGGTGTTAAGCCAAGTTGTGAGCAGAATTGGTATTTGGTATTTTGAGGTCATACGAAAGTCCAATTGAGCATTTTAATAACCAAAATAGGGGTTTTGAGGCACGCTGGACACATTGGAAGAGTCCGTTTGTCATTTACAGTAGTCGATACTTGCAGAATTCATTTCATTTGCATTGGGAAGTTGAGATAGAGGCTTGTCTTCAGAAAGTAGCCATTGATGCCTGCGAGCACATTCCAGAATGATGAAGTTGATTTAAGAGAATTTTTGAAGCTAATATATTTCTTGTTTATCTTGAGTTGAGTATGAGGATTGTTGCTACTTAGTCCTCTTTGTATTGGCGCAATCACCATTTTGTAGAATTGATTCAGTTCAAGGGTGAGATTTCTCTGTAGGAGAACATTTCTTGAACGGAAACATTACCACTCCATCGTCAGCTTGAATCTAAAGAGACAAAGATTATTGATGTACTTACTTTGCACTGAGATGAATAAAGCAACCTAGCCTTTGAGAACGGCTCAAAGACATAGCCCAGGAGGGGTGAAATCCGTCATCAACTGGTTGTGTCTCTCGCTTTATGTGATTTTTGTGCTTTGAATATTTTCCCTCTTTAAGTTCATTAAAATTCGATTATTCATATGTGAATATATTATGAACTTAAGACATAATTATAAAATATTGGAAAGTGTTAGAGGATGATCATCTATTTTCAGATAATTTTTGGTATCAAAGCAGATTCTGACCAGATTGCAAGGATGGGTAAAAGGATAAAGCAAAGTTGGTTGCAAGAATCAGAAGAATCCAATCAGTAGTATTGGTAGGAGAATGCTGCATTGCAATGCATGGTGAAAGCATTGCATGAAGAAAAAAAGACTTCAAGCAAGGATTGAAGACATGCAGAGAAATCGATAGAGGGGAAGTCTCTCAAATCGAAGTCCATCCATAACTGGAGACAATGAAGTATATCCACTTCATCATTCAGATGAAGAAAGCTCATATCCATCTTCTTCTCCAAAGGAACATTCAGTGGAAGAAGCGATTGGTAATTTTTCCTCACCTTCTGAGGAACTTCCTTTTGCACCAACATCTTAGGAAATTGATTCAAACACCGAGAACAAAGAGGCTTCAAGAAATCCCGAGATTGGAACTTTCAAGAAACATACCAAAGGAATTGGTATGAAGTTGATGAACATAATGGTATATCAAAAAGGTAAAGGCCTTGGCAAGAATGGCCAAGGCAGACTCCAGTCAATATCTGTTCAGGAAAGACCCCAATATGAAGGATTGGGATTTGACCAATCAACATGTGACTACTATGGAAAGAAGGGTCACATAGCAAATCGGTGTTGGTCATTACATCTTGCACAAATGCAAAAATATCTATAGGATCGTAAAGGTAAGCAGATGAACCATTCTAGCAATGATTCAGAAGGTGAGTCTTTCAATCAAAATTTTATTATGAAGATTGTTAACAAACTTATCCACGTAGTTTCTATGGAAGTGACACCATTGTGTAGCTGAATGCTGGAAGAAAAAGGTTTATAGAAATAAGGTGCATGCTACAAGGAGTATTCCGCGAAAGGATGGCACGACAATACATGTATAGAAAAGTTTGGGAAAGACTTTGGTAAAGTCAAGTAAGGACTCGACACCGTCAAAACAGAGCTTAGAGAAATCGAGCAAGAAGACGACCATCACAAACTCAAGAGAGAGATTTTGTTCACAGTGTAAGTTGAAAGGACATTCATAAAACATATGTCCAATGCTACCACATGAATCAATAACAACACAATCAGGCTAAGAGGAAGCAACGAGAACTGGCAAGGAAGAATGTAAGTCTCCAGAAAAGTCGCTTACTTGGATCTGGGTAGATTTCATGCCTTATGTGTAAATTGTCAATTGTGCGTCTGTGAGTTGTCATCACATTAATAGGTCTAGTTGAGTATGTAAATAGGGTCTAGACAATTTTTGTACTCATGAATGATGCAATAGATTCCTTATTGTAATAAAATTTTGGAGGACCAAAAGTATTTTAGTTGGGAGGAATGGTCCAAGATGGATCTTGATTGAGTCTAGTCATGTTGGCTATGTAATGTTTGAGACCAAGATGGTCATAGATAGCAACAATTCTCGACATACTTAGAATTTTACAGTCTCATATGCTCATGAAACTAGTGCCAAGTCAAAGAGCTCATTGTGTTGATTCCTATGGTATATTCAGTTTTCAAAATAGCCTCCATATGAGGGATGAAACACGTTCTAAAGTTTTTCTCCAATAGGAAAAAAGAGGGCAGAGCATGCCAAGTAGCAGTCTCTCAACAGGGCACGTGGCAGGTCAAAGTCAACACACAGGTCAAATTCAACTCAACAAAAGGTCAAGCTCCAGGTCGGGCTCGAACCCACGACCTCCAAAAGCACATCATAAAAATTTACCATTACACCATGCTATTGCTTTGTATATCAAAGGCATATTGTTGTTTTTAAAGTTTAGTTTGGCATATGTCGGGGTAGGGTTGGTGGAGCCCGCCACATCCAGCAGCCTCGGAAAACCCTTTGTTGTATTATCGGCCTTACCAAACTAGTTAACAAATCTCTAAAGATAGTAAGGGTATCAACGAATATGCCACACCGCTAGGTTACAATTGAAAACAAATGCCACGGGTCAATTAATATATCACCGTTCAACCATATTCCAAAGTTAGCACGGGTTCATCCGCTAGCACATAGTAAACCATATTCTATGTTTAGACTATGGTTATGATGCATGGAGATATATGAAACACCGCTGGAGTTAAGTTATATGAAGCCAAAAGTTGATCTATGGTAGCAACGCTAGTTTGTGGTTGTAACATTCCAAAGTTGGTGCAGGCGACAATCATGTATCTGCAGTGAAACCACATTACCACCGAATTGTAACCAACTCCAATGGCAACCATGGTGCACAGTATTACCATGGGTCGAGTATGACCATAATTGGCATGGGTTAAATAGAGTCTCCACATCACCACCTGGTAGTTTTCCAACTCCAATGTTCGTTATAACACTTGTTAACACATAAGTATAGCCTACGGTATATATGGTAAAGTTTCAAACCATATGATATATATGATATGCACATTCGCTGGAGTATAACCAAACTCTATTGTTATATTATGTTTGAAACCGTATGATACAGATGGTACAATCGTATACCTATGTTAAAAACTAATTATGATATAATCCTCCTACCATATTTATAATATGGTTGCATTCGATTTATTCAAATTGGTAAGTTTGGTACCATATAGTTGCACCATATCGTAGATGCTATATTTGTAGTGATGCACCTGAACTCTAATATTAGAGTTTTAAACCATTATAAATGCATTGTCAATGCACCAAAATGAGAGGGGAGAAGGGGTATTGAGTCAAGTTGTGAGCAGAATTGGTATTTGGCATTCCGAGGTCATACATAAGACAAATTGAGAATTTTAAAAACCAAAATAGGGGGTTTGAGGCACTTCAGACACACTGGCAGAGTCTATTTTTCATTTATAGTAGATGGTACTTGCATAATTCATTTCATTGGTATTGGAACGCTGAGATAGAGTCCTATATTCTGACAGCAGCCATTGATGCTTGCGAGCACGTTCCAGAATGGTGAAGTTGATTTAAGAGACTTTTTGAAGCTGAAATATTGCTTGTTTATATTGATTTGAGTATGAGAATCATTACTATTTATTCCTCTTTGTATTGGTGCAATCACCGCTTTGTAGAATTGAGTCAGTTCAAGGGTGAGAGTTCTCTGTAGGAGAACGTTTCCCGAAGGGAAACATCACAACTCCATCGTTAGCTTGACTCTAAAGAGACACAGATTATTGATGTACTCACTTTGTAGTGAGATCAATAAAGAGGCCTAGCCTTTGAGTAGGGCCTAAAGATGTAGCCTAGGAGGGGTGAACTCCGTCATCAACTAGTTGTGTCTCTTGCTTTATGTGATTTTTGTGCTTTGAATATTTTTCCTCTTTAAGTTCATTAAAATTCAATTATTCATATGTGAATATATTATGAACTAAAGACATAATTCTAAAATCTTGCAAAGTGTGAGAGGATGATCATCTATTTTCAGATCAATTACTATCTCCTTTTCCATTAGATAACACTCCCACTTCTTCGTATCTTGCACTAGGGCATAGAGGTCTTTATCGTAAGTAGGGTATTTAAGAAATTCCCTGTGAAATACTTCAAAATGGTAGCATACATGCCTTCTTCCTTGAATCAAGACTACTCCCATAGCATACCTACTCACATGTGTGTTCAATTTGAAGGATTGCTATAACTTTAGTAATGTGAGAGATGGTGCTTGACTATTCTTATTCTTTAACTTCTCAAAGGCCTTTTTTTGACTCTTTCCCCACTAGAAACTCTTGCCAGTTCCTGTTACTGTGTGGAGTAGCGCTGCTACCACTGAAAATGAGGCTATGGATTCCTTAGGTATTATGCTACCCAACGAAACTCCTAACCTCCGAAACATTAATAGGCATCAACCATTTCATGATGGCCTCCATCTTGCCAGGATCTATCTTCAAATCTCATCAAATTGTCACATACCACGAATAAACTAAAGAATGTGGTGCAAACTCACATTTCTTGAGATTTTCAAGCAACATGTGCTTCTTTAATGTCTCCAACACCTGCGTCAAATGTGAGATGTGCTCCTCCTAGGTAGGACTATATACTAGTATATCATCCAAATAGATAATAACAAATGAATCTATACAAGGGCGCATTATATCATTCATAAACCTCATAAAAGTAGTTGGTGCATTTCATAGGATGAATGTGATGTTGAACCATTCTACAAATTCATGAGGTCTATCTATTCTTCAAATTTTTTGTTGATACTCTCGATTGGGGCTGAGGTTGACTCATTATGGACTAGTTGGAGGCTGAGCTTCTATACAAATTTTTTGAACCAAATGGGCTCGACTATAGTTCAAGGCTGACTTGTTTCAACTTCAATACAAATGTTAGCGTTTCTGACTAGGAACCATAGTTGAGACTTCCACAAATCTTCACGCATTGTCACTCCAATGGTTCGACTTTTGCCTCCACCTTGAACACGGTGCTCTTAATAAATTTTCAAGGTTCCATCTTCTATTATTTTACCTACATAAAATTTGTTCATTCAACTAATTTATAGAAATAGCACGGCATCATAGAATTGCTTCACCATAAAGGATTTGATCCAGTGAAGAACCATGGATGCCATATTTTTAGGTGCAAAGAAAAAACAAAAGCTTAAAACAAATATTTGACAATAATTCTATAACACATAATTTGGAAGAAAATTAATTTAAACATAACACAAGAAATTTTGCAATAAAAGAGGACTATATA
>APFE030686077.1:18266-43802 GCA_000404065.3 Pinus taeda
ATTTTCTCTCAAGTGGGTCGGTTTTATTTCTTTGGCAGATAAGCAGAACAACACTCCCTAAGATCATTGATCTAGAGTCCTCATCCATTTAGAATTAGGAGCAACTTTCAGCTAATGGATTACGTCTACATTAGGTCTAGTGTCCGATTTGGGATAGGTTGTTTAACTCCCTGAAACATGCCCAATCCATATATCTTATCTATGGGATGAGTTCGTGTTAGTTTTTAACACATTGGTTATTTTGTACTCTACAAAGATTGGTTACCTTTCTCTAGTGAAGGATAGGATCCCTAATTTGCAGTCATGGTGGAAAGTGCTCTAAGCTTAAGGCCCCCCTAAATGTTTGGTCTTAATGTGGTTAGTGCTCAAATGTCAAGCTACTAACTTAAGATGTTCACCAAAAAATAAGTTTTCAGGGGCCCTGTGTATGTACTTTATGTAAGTAGTACTCATATTTTTATTCATTGCAATTTTTCTAAGATAATATGGACTCTCGTGTCAAATGCTCTATATTTTCAAGGGATGTGGGACAAATATTGTGTAGCTATTTAATTCAAAGATAGGTTATTTTATTAGGGAACTAAAACCCTTTTTAGGCCTTCCTCTTATGGTCATTTGGGGCATTTGGCATACCTGAAACTTGGCTATTTTTTAAGGAAAATTTCTTCCTCAAAATGTTGTGGCAAGGAAAGTTGTGTCTATTTAAAGAATTTTCTAAGTCTCTTAAGAATTCTTCTGCTTGTCAGGTGGAGTGTTTTCTATTTGATCAATCCAGATTTGGACCCTTTTTCATGGGGCATGTCAAGAAGGAATCTTTCGATTTGGATTCATACTACATACAATTAAGAACATTTTTACTTCTTTGAAATCCAATAGAGAGGAGGGTATAAATAATAGAGTCAAGTTTCTAGCTCAATTTTATCGTTTCAAATTGGTTAGCATAAAACACGTTCCATTATCATTAATTATGAATGATTCGACACTTGTGATTGACAATCTTAGGGGTGATAGCTAGGTTCTGAACTTAAATCTTATGCCTATCTTTCAACTAATGAAGGATGTTTCCACTCTCTTTGATCATTTGTATTTCTTTCATGTTTTCAGGGAGAACAATGGAACTGTTGATGCCATCAAGCGTTCATTTGATATCATTTTATGAAAATGGTGAAGTGTCCATACTTCAAGGTAGCTTAGAGGACTTTTGGTCAACCTGACTTTGTGGTCAAAAAGAATTATTGACATAATTTTTTTCAAATAACTTATGACAATTGTCTTTTTTACCAATCATATCAAGTCAATTTTGTGATATCAAAGTGGAAAACACCATGTTTAGTGTTTGCGTGTGGAATCATCCAATAAAAAAACCTAATCATAAAATTCTTTATCAATTTTACAATACATAATAATAAACAAATTTAATCCTACAATTATATTATAAGCGTCTTCCTATTATACTTTATTTTATCCAGATAATTAATACATTTTTCGGTAGAAATTAGTATATTATAATATAACAACTCTATAACACCTATGAATTATAATCTTCCTATTATACTTTATTTTATCTAGATAATAAATACATTTTTCATAGAAAAACATATATATATAAATATAAAACTCCGTAAACACTTATAAATTTTGAAATATCTTTCACACGTATATAAATCATAAAATATATTAGGTCTTTCTGCTAAGTAATTTATTATTTATTGCACTTCTTTATATTTAAATCTTAGTAGGATATGTGGCTTTAACCATTAAGCTATTCACGAGTACGTATCACTTTATAAAAAACCAAGCAAGGCAAATCTCTCACACTAAGGAAAAAAAGGAGTATGCTTCCCAGAAATATGTATGAACATATTTTCATAACAATATGTTTTAATAATATAACTATAAAATTAATAATGATTAAAGGGTTTAAGGTAATAATATTTTTTTAATGATTTAATGGTTAAATTAGTAAGGAAGATAATTATTATTTATTAATGTAGGTTGACTTATGATTATTATTTAAATTTTAGGTTGTTAATTTATTTTTTTTTAAAAATCATTTTTAGCCAAACAAGAAAACAATTTTAAGACATACTCTAAATTAATTTTGCAATTTTTATCTTTATATATAAATGAAATCATTTTTAGCCAAACAAAAACAATTTTAAGACATACTCCAAATCAATTTTACAATTGTTATCTTTATATATATAGTGAATAAGAACCTGGATCTCAATTAATTTGAAATTAAAGTTTATGAGTCACAGCTATTGATTAATAAAACTTAACCCAAGAAATATATGAAAAGAAAAGCAAAGATATACATATACAGACCTCCACCAACAAAGGGATAAGTAAAGATTCATTAACTACTTGCTTGAAAATTTCATGAAGAAATGTCGCACATTTCTTTTATGTTTTAAAATTTTTACATAAATTCCTTCCTACTTGGAGCATTTTGCGATAAAGAGAATTTAGTTAATATTTTATGTAAGATAGAGAAGTTTAGGGATCAGGGCCTGTGAAGCTCCAATGACTCTGGTTTATGATAAAATTTGATAGGAATATATTTAAAAAATAATTATTTTTTACAATGAGTATAAAATATGGAAGCATAAGATATGTTTATGTTTTAAAAGGTTTGTAAATTTCTTTGCTATTTACAAAATGGTTTTTTGAAATTATATTTATTTTGAATTTTTGAATTATAAAACATAAGACATATAAATTTTTAGTTAAATAAAACAGATTTTTTTCACTTGAAAAGAATTTATTATTTAATTTATAAATTTAAATATATATATATATATTTTTTAAAAGAAAAGAAACGCTAATTTTATATTAAATATAGATTCCAGTGTATATTGATCATATATATCTTAAATATCTTGCAAAATATGGAAGAGATCATATACATCTTAAAGTCCATGCAAAAATTGGAGAAGATTCCCCATCTCCATAAAAACAAAACAAAAGTATTTTTATAATCCTTTATGTACTGCAAACCATAGAAATTACATATAATTACAGTTCAATATGGAACAAAAGCAACCTGGAAAGACATGACAATAAAAAAAATAATTGTAAGTTATATGAGAGACAACTCGCCCTCCTCCATAGATGTAACATCCACAATAGAACTATAATGAAGAATATCCAGAGCAGCGAAAAGTCCTTCCTTTGATAAATCATCCGCTACCGTGTTTGAGTTATGATATATATGTTGAAAATAGATGGCCTCGAAAGATTGTTTCAAATGCACAATACAATCTAACCAATAGCTTAAGTTGGGGAGCACAAAGTTGGTCTTACTCAAGATCCTATCAATGAGTGCCTTTGAATCGCCATATACGTAGATGTGATCTAACTGTAGTCTTTTTGCAAACCATAAGAGTCCCCAAAGAGCCAAGATCTTGACTCTAGTGTTAGTATCAAGTCCGTCGCTCCAGTAAAGCATGTAATGAGACCGAGAGCTTATTCTAAGCCACACGCTGCAACCACATGCCTCTTTGAGCGACCCTAGCAAAATCTCTTGTCGGGTTAAATATCTGAGTGAGACTTGATTTGATATCAAGCATTATGTCTCTCTGATATAGACCCCCCATGAATTCAACCATGCCAATATGTAGGAGCAAGTCCTTGTTATATTATACCTTATAGATTTAATATAAATTTGAGATTATCATGTTAAAAATGATATAATAGTGTTGATTGGAAATATAAATAAATATCATTTAAATTTAATAGAAAATTTGGTTATAAAAGATATCTTATGCTTTAAAATTAGTTGAAAAAGTTGATTAAGATTTACACTTAAATAAATAAGAAACACAGTTTCAAAAACCTCCTCTCAGTTTTTAAAATTAGTTAAAAAGATTGATTAAGATTTTTTATTTGGACTTAAAGAACTAAATAAATTGGCAAAGTTAAAAGAAAATGACTCATTTTATAAAAACATTAAATTAATAAATTTAAATTTAATAGATAATTAAATTTTAAAGAAAATAATATTAAAAGGCATTTTAAATTTAATAGAATTATTAAATTTATTAAGAAAAAAAAATATATTTAAAAAAAAAAATTATTTGTAAGACGATATTGAATTAAGAACTTGTTAATTTTTAAGTAAAAAATTAAACTAATTTTTTAATAAGATTTAACTTGCATAAATCATACCAACTAGAGAGGACCATCCAAGGACCCATTTAAAAAATAACAGAAGCAAAAATAAATTGTAATCCAATGATTACTAGAAAAGAAAACATGAAATAACTATTCTTTCTTATAAACTCTTAAGAAGTGGGACTTTGACAATGATTTGATGTGTTATATTTATATAGAAACAATTAGTTTTATGTGATGAACACATTTAAGGAATATGAGATTCCATTTTTTAAATAACCATGGTTACGGTTATATATATATATTTATATATATGAACTAGGTTAAGTCCAAATTGAGATTAGCCCAATGTTAAATGGAGCAATAATTTACTCTGAAAGAAAAAAATATCACAAAATAAAATATTATTAAGTTTGCCTAATATACTACTAAATGAAATATATATAACAATAAACAAATATGAGGCGATGGAGAATTGTTTCTTATAATTATTTCTGGTGGCTTCACGTGGCTGAGTCAGATCCTAAATATTTAATAGTCTATATGGAAAGCTCATAGTTTAATGAGGTGGAGGAGTTGTTAAGAAAGTTATGGAAATTCCGGTTATATTTAGAGAAAATTTGGCAAGGATTTTTGTAAATCCAAGTTATAGTTGTTAAACTTCAAAATTTGAAGTGTTTTAGACATTTTTTATGGTGCTGAATCCATTTCCACCATCAAAAACACAATTCAAACACTGTCTCTACAAGATTTTTTGAAATTTTTTACCCAAATTCCGAAAACTTTTAACTGTCCAAACAATTCCTTTACCTCGTTAACCAACTTCTTAAAACAATTCCTTTACCTCGTTAACCAACTTCTTAGAAAACCATCCAAGTAGGCCCCACCGGAAATAGAATTCCTCGTGACTCTAGATATTGTCATAACTACGGACGGGACCGGCCCCTCTTTGCGAGTAGTTGGAGTCCCTTGTTCGTGACGTCGCGCTGCACGTGATCGACAGTACGGCTTCCTTTTTGACGCCGTTACTGGCCTTAACGAAACGACGTTAGACTCCGTTACTTGATGGATATATTATTTTATTTACCGCGTGGCAAGCACGCTATCATAAATACAAAATATCCGCTAGTATACACAAAGACCTCAACCCAAGTAGGGCCCGCTCCACCAGAAATGAATTCCAATAAAATATAAAAGTTTTCCTCGTGACTTCAAATTTTATCATAACCACGAATGGGACCGCACCCTGTTTCATATAAGCCTAGGTTTTTCCTATACTTTGTTGTCACTGTGATATCCAATTGCTAAGAAGCCCGGGTGTTGAAAAGGAGCAAAAGCTTCTTTTTATTCCCATTGATTTGAAGCATTACCTCGTCCCATTAAAGAAGAACTTCTTCTTGGGCCTTGTGCCTATCTTGAATAATTTTGCCAACCACTATAATGATGTGTCAACATAATTCAACAGCTTTGCAATATTTCAAGTATCTTGCTATGGAGTTAACTAAATTTGGCACCTAATTTCCAATCTTAACATTTATATCTCAATCATGCATGGCATTGCAATCTAGCCTGATTTCTTTTTAACAAATCTTAACATCTACAAAGGAGTTTGTTCCTTATACTCATTAGTTGACTATTGGGCAACATCTTGCACTCTTGACCTATATGGCCCTTTTTCCTTCTCCACCCCCTACGACCACCACAACATCTTGACATAATTGACTAAAGCCCCACAAAAATTGACCTACCCACATATAGAACATGACATGGCCCAAGGGGAACAAGACCGATAGGTTGAGAGCTATCAAAGAAGGTAACAAAGGATGGAGGGGAAGAATGAAGGCGAGTAATGAAAGCATAAAAAAGGCAAAGAGGTAGGAAGGCTAACACCTTAGATATGAGTCTTGTTTAGAGAAAGTGATGCACAAAGATGTAAACCAAAAACTTATGCATTGTTAAGTTGCAAAGGCTTCTATTTTTTTTCTTTTTTCCTAGTAAGCTAACATCTATGGAGAATTTGAACCAATAACCTATCACAATGAGTGCTTTAACATTGCATACATTCACTACTAATTCAAAACCACATGTGCAAACAAACTTTTACTTTATTATTTAAAAATTAACCAATTCCCAAACACAAAAAATTAATATCGTGTTTTTAAGTAAAAAATAGCCCACTATACATATTACTCCTAACTTACGAATTTTAGTTTGTTGGAGAATTAACCAATTTACCGAGCAAACAAAAATTGATATATATTACTCCTAAGTTACAAATTTTACTTTGTTATGGAGAATCAACCAATTTATCGAAGAAACAAAAATTGATATCATCCTACTCGACCGAATGACTCACTTCACTTATTATTCATAAATAATAAATTTTAATAATATCTTAACCTAATATATTTATTAAATAAATTTAAACTTTCTCATTAATAATTTTTTTTTCCAAACACATTTATAACACCAACCATATAAATAAATAAATAAATAAATAAATTATTACACAAACTATAATCCCGTAACCAACTTTCTATTTTTCTTTACACATTACATACGCATATTTATTATGTAATTGATGTGCAACCGTATTGTTAATACATGTTGAGATATGAAAGGCTCCTAATAGTGGTAGAAAAGGGTGTAATGGCTTTTGGGCTTTATTATATCCATTGACATGCTTCAATATTCTCAACCACATACGTTATCGCAATTTACATGGTCATATTAACCTCGATAAAAACGGATTAACTTTGGTATATCTATATATATATATATAATATATATATATTTTTTTCAAATTTTAGGTTGGTGTACTTTTAAAGACTCGATTAGGTTTTAAAATTTTATTTTTTTAAAAAGCAGAAGACAAGTTCTTACCTATAGATACAAACTAAGAACCATGAAATAAAAATAGTGGCTCTTGGGCCATTTGCAAATTGAGAGATACAAACAGAGAATATGGAGAAATAAAACCAAGAAAAGAGTGAATCAAGAGGACTTGTTTGAATATGTAGCTTCAACTAGTATGGGGTCCTTGCTACCACCTGGTGATCTAGGATTTTTTAAAGTGACTTGGCTTAAAAAAATGTTCAAGCGTGAATGACAAAACGTAAACCAACATAACAATTAAATCAAGCATAAAGATTTAAATGAAGCTACAATTTAAAATGAAACATAGAAGATCGTGATAAGAAGAAAATAAGAACAAAACCAATTGATAACAGAGTTCATCTAGTGTGGACTATGTCTTTGAGTTCTGCCTCCAAGAGAGTGGTATCTTTTATTAATATGATGTTAAGCCTCAAATGTGTTATTACATCATCAAAATGCCTCCCAAAGCTTGCTACAAAACTGAGCTTTTTGCTAACCTCCTTTGGTTGCTACAAAATCAAGCTCTCAAACTCACTTTGTTTACAAAAAATATGTAGTCTCAAAAACCAAACTTAAACACTCTAGACATTATAAGCTTTACAACCAAAAAATTTGTGGCTCAATGGCAATAACATTTTGCATATATGGTGTTAAGGGTCCACAACGTAGGGGTTGAATCCGCAGAGCTTGTGGCCCATTGTTGTAACAACACATATATAATTGGCATATTGTTATACCATATGTTATATATGGTATACATATTAATAACCCTTTTTTTCTAAAAAAATTAGTGAGGTGGACATTTTTGTTTGTTGCAACAACCACCAAACCATGCTTTGGTTGCGACAAATCACCATATAACCACGTGCCATAAATGTAGATTACCACTAAGATGGGCGTGGGGGGGGTGGGAGATGAATCAATAGTGATGACATTTATAAAATTTTCCCACTTTTTTTTGAATCACTAAACAATCATACACATCAAAGAATTAATAGATAAATGCAACATAAAATCAACACATAAGAGCCATGATAAACATCAAGATAAACATACACAAGGAGACACAAGTATTTCTAGTGGAAACCTCGAAGGGACCAAAATCACCCATTTTTGTTGTGTTGCTTATCGTTCTCTTATTATTATATAATAAAATATTTTACATATTTCAACTGGCCACCACCAGCTAGGAAGTCTCTACTCACACGACTTTTCAATCCACCACCTATTAGAAGCCACCACTCCTAATAAACATCACCCAACCGCCAGTGGATGGAGATGAAACTCCCAACATATTATTTTGTTGGCTACCCACAACAAGGAGCCACCATCCCTATCTTGTTCAACCACTATTGAATGGAGGCCACCACCCCCTCAAATTCTAGGAGCCACACTTTTGTTCATTTTCAAACTGGACTCCAAGGAGAATTACACATCTCAACCATAATGTATCAATCCTCTACAAAATGATAAATTCGATCAACACAAACACTGCCTAAGCTAAATCTGATAAACACATCAACAACAAAAAAAATACACAAGATAGATCTTCAAGACTCCCTTTGCACCATCTCCTTGCTCTCTGCTGAAGATGCTAACTAAAATATGCTTCTGCTACCTTCTACATGTTCTTTTTTATCTCTACAATTTTTCAGGAAATAGGCATAGTCTTCTCCACTTGCATACTTTTAT
Source organism: Pinus taeda (assembly GCA_000404065.3). NCBI lineage: Eukaryota > Viridiplantae > Streptophyta > Pinopsida > Pinales > Pinaceae > Pinus > Pinus taeda. Next base: position 26,952 of record APFE030686077.1, read on the forward strand.
TTTCTCACACACTAACAATGAATCAAACCTCAAATCCTCAAAGCAATATCCAATATATAATTTTCTGGAACAATTAAAAAAATAATTGCAATTAGAGTAATGGAGAGCTAACCATCTTTATTCACATGCTCTTGATTTGTTTGGTATTTTGATATTTCTCCTCCTTGACTTGATCCTCCACGATCTACATTGAATGAGAGAAGTTATCAACTTTAACCATATTCTAGGTAACTTCCTTGAACTTTTTGACCAATTACCAAGTGCAATTACCATAGGAAATGCCCATGGAAATGACTGAAATGTGCACAAAATCAAGGGAATTCACTCTAGAATGGGTAATGTATGTTTTCCACGGGAAGTGAGTTATAATGCATGTTGGTCCACTATGTCCTGATTTATAACACATGTTTCTCCACTGTGACCCAAGTTACATTGTTTTTCAGCCCAAAATGCAGTCAAACCTTAGTCAAAATGCTTCCAACTTATGGCACACCTTCTTCAACACTTGTAGGACCCATCCAAGCCTTAACAAGTCTCAACAACACCTATGATCATCATGTCAAATCCTTCAAACCTGTCCAACTAATCATAATGCCAAATCCTTTGATCATCATGACATCATCATAAGATTCCATCTTGTCAAGTACCTCTGTATCCTCCTACAACTCTACTATCAATCACCAAGAGTATGATATGATCTAGGTTGACATCATCGCAAGACAAATAGAGCTAAGTGTCACTTGAAATCAATGCCAACACTACAATTCCAACATGCTCCCCCTTTAGCATTGATGTCAACCTAAACCTGATCTCCATACCTTGATCTAACCTTTGAAGTTGGTCTCCATACTCCATTTTCTCTTCCCCTTTGATATCAATGGAAAATGGCAATACGAACATTGAAGAACAATGCCAACAATATGAGGTTTGAGAGAATTAATCACCCTGAAATGTTCAACACCATCTTGAGTACAAGGTTGATACCAACTGATCTTTTGAGAAGAATTGATGTCTCTATTGCAAGATAATCACGTGAACCAATGAAATCAACAACCAAACATATCTCTAGTCGATACCATGCATCCTCTCATGCTAAACATGCTCCCCTTAAGCATGTAATGGGGCTGCAATCATACTCTATTTTCTTTTGTAACAACATTTCTTCTTCTCTCCAATAAGCCTCATTGCTAAGTGCAAGAGAATGCTCCTCATGGACTAGAAATTCAACTAACTTAATCTAATGATATACAATGAATTTAAACAAAAATACAAGGCTTCATGAAGAAAATAGACTGATATATGACTCTCCTATACACATGCCTATCATCAACCAATGAATCTATGTACCCAATGTTTACATCATTTACCCAATGCAACAGGTCTACAACAATTATATACAAGACAAGACATGACTTTGACACCCATTCCCATACATAGTTGATTTTGACAACTTTTATAATACATACTAGACACCATGGGTCTTTCCATGACCAATGAACCAAAAGATGAGACAATGATGATACACGACTTTTACCACTGCACACAACTATGCTCTCCTCTATGCTTGATCAATACAATAATCTGTGTTAAATACATGGCATCCATGAGAAATGATATGTGATCTATGTAGCAACAACAATAGGAGTACAATACATGGAATATGATAGCACATGGCTACTCTCAACATCTCAGCCATAGGCAAGGAACTTAACAACAAATAAAACTGAGCAATAACATATCGAATACCAACCAACACAAACAATGAACTCTCTGTAGAAAAATCATGGTAAGAAGACTAGAAACCATCATGCTTTGCATAAACATATGAAACATAATCATCTGATAGTAGAAACAAAAATAACATCACATAGTGACAAAAACTTGTACATCGTCATCATTAGTAAGAAATAAATCATCAATGAGGATCAAATACAAGAAGCATAATCCTGTATCATCAACTCTGGCTCTCTGAGACAAATCAACAAGCAGCAAAATCATCACTGGTAGCAAATAACACAATATAATAGTAATTTGTCCAACATCATCAATGTGTGGTCAAATAAGTAATGCATCCGAGAAGAAAATAACGAAAATTAATCTATGCAACAACAATAGCAATATAAGATCTTGCAATATAGCATGATAAAAAGCTCATAATCTCCATGACCTCGTGTTGTCAAGGTCAACACACTCTTTCCACATATAGAAAGGGCCACAATCTCTAAGCAGCAAGAGCATATTAATCTCTTGTACCAAAACATCATAGAAAACATACAAACTCTCTAATCAAATTCGTACTGTTGAAAACGCAGCAAGAAAATATCAATTTTTTTTTTTCCTTAATCAAATTGAGGAAATTTGATATTCCACGTCAACACACAACTTGGAGGAGTTCACTAAGGTGACATGGCTCTTGTCACTTAGTTAAGAACATTCAATTCAACTTAATGAGTTGAAGTTCAATTTACTTGAGTTGATTCCTAAAAGATAGGAGTCTAGCTCAATTAATTTGAGTTAGGGGCATGAGGTTCAGTTGTTTGCAGTAGGTTCCTAAATATTAGGAGCCTAGATTGAGTTAATTTCAGTTGTAGCAATTTAATTCAGTTAAATTGAGTTATGGTCAATTAAAATAGTTCTAACTGTTGGAGGAACTAGTGGAATGTCAAGTTGTGGAAGTGTAACTTCAACCACACTTAGTGATCAACCAGATAACTGATCAATCAACCCGAATTAACTCATGCATGCAGAGAATTCGAGTTACCCAGTTGAGATGGATATTCCAAGGCAATGTACAATTAATTATATACTATATTGAGTGTATAATTTATTGCATTGCTTAGGTGATCAATCCTAGTAAGTGCGCAAGCATTTTGGAGGAAATTCCTAATTACTAGGGGCCTAATTCCTCAAGGAACAGCACAAGGAAATAGGAGCTTGGAGGGCTTGAAAATTGGCTAAGTGTTGGCCAGATTCAACTAGGCAGACAAAGGGATAGACTATACACTTGTAGGGTGTGCTCAGGCTTGAGCAAGCATATGTATTTCATCTCTATTATATGATTAATGCAATATAGATAACAAGGAATTTTGAGCAGTTTCTTTCTATTAGATAAATCTCTATGGATGTGTGATATTTCTTTTTGCATGTCTATGATTCTTGTTTTAGATGGTTAATTAACTTTCACAAATCAGTAGAGTAGCTTCAAGTCTTGTGATTTATCAAATTTCATGAGAAGTATTGAATACACATTAATTTCTACATGGATTAGCGCAAATCTTATCACAACTCAGCCATCCAAATACAAAACATCCTAGTAGTAACATGTATCATACATCTAGATATATAAGCCATGAATGATAATATGTACACTATAGAAGTACCAACTCCAATACACTATCAATTAACCTTAATAGCAACCACACACACATGACATAAACGTGATCTAGCAATATGAGCACTAACAATATGATAGCTTTTCCATGCTAGCATACTAACATATTTGAATATCCATAAGGAAGACACAACAACACCTTTCTCAACATATTCCTATAATAAAGAAGTGTCAAATAGATGCATAACAAGATCCTCCATGACAAACATAATGGAAAAAATCTACTGATCCATTGAAAGAAAAAGTGCCCCCCTGAGTATGTGATCTTCCTTCACTCCTTGATAACTCTCTCTATGAAGCATTCATGCTCTAAATCCTAATCACATAAACTCTAAGAAGATTCACCATTAGTAGCATAAATATTTCAGAACATAATCAACATCAAAAGGATAGGCATCAACGAAACCTAGATGCAATATAACTTGTCTTCAAACGAACATGTGGAGGTAAATCACTCTTGTACTAAATCATCTCCTTGACCATGCACATAAGAACAAACATTTGGTTGAAATTCCTGCAAAAGTATCAATAGAAACCCAATATACAACTACTCCAAAGTTGTTAGAAAATATATATGTGGCTGATCCAACCACTGACAAACTAAAATAAGGATAAAATCTGAAATAAATAAGCAAATATTCAAATATCATATAGCTCCCCCTGATCCCATACATCACCTTCCTAGAACACATATTTGTTCATATACAATCTCTCTGATATGGCTACACTTCTAATGGTCTATATGCAACTCAATATGCAACAATATTCTCCCCCTGAGACCATGCAAACCTTAGTTTTTGGTGGGTGTCTCTTGCTACTCCTTTCTCCTCCTAACATGAAATGGGGACCTAAAGGCTTCTTGTCAACCTACAAGAACCTCTCCCACTCCAAATCTTAACTAATTTCCAAGATCTATGCTTAGGATTGATAAATTTAGGAAATAAGCACTTGAATTAGGTGTATGCTTGTGTTTGCCTTTAATTGCTTAATTGCCTTAAGTTTATTCGCTTAACTGATATATAAACACACATAACAATAAAATGAAGCAACTAAACAAACACATAAGACAACAATATAATATGGAGTTCACCCTAATATCTTGGGCTATGTCTCCTTGAGCTCTAATCAAATCGACTAGGCTCTTTGGGATTATGGTAATGCTTCTTTTACAAGTTCCACACTTAACTCCATTGGTTTACAACTGTGCCTATGGGTTTAGAATAGCATCTTATCCTGCTAGTTGTCCATACTCTGCAAACAAATCTAGGCTTCTCTACACTAGATTCCTTCAATCAGTGCTCTGGGCTATCTTGAGCTCCTAGTTTGCACCAACTCCCAAATCATTCTTTTACTGTCTCTGAAATTCCTTCTTCTATCTTCAGCACACCTCAGGCATCAACAATAGCTTAATCATTTGATCTCTTTGTTGTCCTCTGGCTCTCAGCCCTTAAGCTTCTCTGGCTCTCCGGCTCTGGCTCTCATCTCTTGGCTCTTTGTAAGGATAATAACTGCCTCCAACCTCTGGTGGCGTCTCTTTGTTCTCCTATCACTGGCTCGGATTATGATCATGTGTGAGCTCCCCCTAAGTCTCTACACAACAATGGGAGTTATCCCTGAGATGGCTCGAACTCCTTGAGTCCATAAGAATAATGCCTCCAGACCTCCTGGATGGTTACCAAATTCTCTTTGGTTCCCAAAACACCTTCCTTTGTGCTAGACACTTCTGTTCGTCTCTTCGCCTTCTCTTATGCGTTCTAATTCATGTTTTCATGACACGTTTTGTTCATCATTTCCTTACGGTGGGGAACAATGATGTTTGGATTAGAAACGGTTTCATAATTGAAAAGGAACTGGTAGGTGCGAGCAACTCGATCGTTTGGCCTTCCTTCTGCCTTAATCCCAGAATAGACACATAACGGAATACACAGGAAAAACTCACAAAAACACATCATGAACCTTTAAGCCAGAACTCAAATATAATTCAATCGCATCTATAATCCTCTCGGGTCCGTCCTTTCATCGCATATCGCAAGTCGCTTTGCACATTGCCCACAGTTAAACCTGAACAAAACCCAAATAATGGAATACATGAGAAATACAAAGAAATCCAATGAAAATCCGCAAAGCCAGATTTCAAACGGAATTCAATCGCCCCTTTAATCCTATCGGGTCCATGCCTTCATCACAAATCATATGTTGCATGGCCTAATGCTCCCCTTTGCATTGCTGCGATCCGATCTCTGATCTCCGATCGATGCTATCGGCCCATCGCTATATCGTTGTTTTGGCATATCGGCAGTCATTACTTCCATGGTCTGCAACCCTTAAGCTTTCCCAATCAGCAATCTTCGATCAGATCTTGACCGTTGATTCCTTTTTCGATCTGACAGCTCGAAGTGCTCATCGCAATCAGCCTATTGCATATCGCAATGCGCTTGGCCTTTGGTTAAAACATCATGACTTAATCTTGTCCGTCGATTTACCATTTAATCCGATGGTTCGCACTAAACCTGAAATAGCACGCAGTCTGCTCAATCTCCACTATTGATATGTGATCTCTAATCCAATGGCTGACAGTCTTTTCAGGTGGCCCACTTGCGCGGAGATTACCCACTTAAAAAAGTGATTTTCTCTCTCCTACAGTCTGCTACGTGTCGAACAGTGTATGGAATCAGGTTCAACCCTTCCAATTCCATTTACCACTTGGAGCCTGCCCGAAATACCATTTACCGCCTTCCTTCCGGAACTCAAAAGGTTTTAGCTCGTTTTATATAAATTCTTCGGATCCACTTGGCCGAGACTGTCCACGTGCTTTTCAATGTAAAACATGCTTTATAAGGTATAGCGCCTAACAAAGGTTTTTAGCGCATAAGGCTAATATTAACCCTTAGGCCAAATTTAATAAGAAATGCCTCCTTTTCTAAGGACATTGGGCAAATCTTCTTTTTACAATAACCCCTTCTTCCAGAGTATGTTTTGGCTCATTCAAATTGTGTTGGATTCAGAATGAAACAATCTATGAAATGAGACTATTTTCAAGATCATCCAATGACTTTCATTTTTCCTCTGTGAGGAAAATTCATAGACTTAGAAGTCTATGTTAGATCCATTTTGGATCATGCCTTCCCACTAAAAAGCTTTTGGACTCCAAAACACTGATATACTGATTTGAACAGTAGATGAGAGTACGTCACCCTCTTCTTTCAACCTCCATATGATTGCCTTGCATAGTTCCTTTGAACCATAGCCTTTGAACACTCCCTTCCTAGACATACTTGTCCACTTGGGAAGATTGTCTTCCTCCTTGACTTCCTGCAGAACTCCTGCTGAGAAGGTCACATAAGGTAGTTTGAACTTCTCTGCCTTGATCATTGATCCAAGGTGGCTCAAACCAATGTGAAGCTACATCTGCTTCACAAAAATTTACATTTGTATCTGTTTGACATATTGTCAACAACAATAGAATTACAGACAACAACTGGATGGCATAAACTTCTGCTTCAACAAAAGAAACAAATTTCACATCTTGTGAACACTTCCATGTCTTTACATCTGCATACAAATGATTGACTAGATAACAAGCCAACAAAATCTTACATGCATGTTTACAACAAAGTAATCAACCCTTCAATTTAATCACACATACATGTTCAAATACAAGGAAATCACTAGCATCCCTGTGTTCGTGCATATCATGCTTATGCATGCATTTCATCCTTCAAATTTCGCTTAAGTACACTGTACTTTCAAAGCTGAAATGAACATAATGTTGCAGCAATAAGTGAGTCTCCTACTCAACTTTTCCATTCACCTTCTTGGTAAAACCCTGCAACTTGCATTCCATTAACAAAGAAATGCATTCTATTGATTTGATGCATTGTCAAAAGACATGCAACCTTAATTGGATAAGAACTCTAACCATTTCTTATCAATCCATTTCAAAGGCCCTTCCTTTATCTGCACATCAACATCAACATGTGAATCATCTTGAAACACATCATTCATGGAATCTTTCTTTCCATCCCTGTCATTCTCTCTTTCCACCCTCTTCATGTTTTTTGGGAGCATTGTTGGATTCAAAGTCCAACATTTTGCAGCAATATGTCCTTGCTTATGGCAGTAAGTGCAACACATGTGCATCTTCTTGACAGCATGATTTGCCTTGTCCAATGGACCTTTGGCTTCTTGCTTCCTTTCCTTCAAAAGTTCTTGTATGTGGCCATTCTCTTCCAACATTTAGAAACATTATGGTTAACAAAAACCACAAAAAGAACATGCAATTCTTTTTCCCATGCTTATATGGAAATTTATCATGCTTTACATAATCAAAAGGAATATGATTAGAACCAAATTTATACCTTTCTCTTTCACCTTTATTTCCTTCATGAGGAGGTGAATTGAATGAAGAAGTAGCTCCCTTTGGAAAACCATCGATCTCTTCAATGGTTTCAGAGTTTCCACAACTCTTTGGTTCAAGTGTATGCTTATGAACACTTTTGTCCTACAAAGTATGCTTCAAACTATTGCATTCCCCAAGAATACAATCTTTACACTTCTGAGGTAGAAGACCTGACATGAAACTCCTTCTAGGAATTGTTTCAATTTCCTTCATGGCAACTTTGGAACTTTCTTCATAAGATTGCCCATAGCCAATCAGTAGCATATCATCCACATACAAGACTAAATAAATAAGATGATCACCAACTAATTTGAAATACGCATAGTGATCCACTTTTCTCCTTGTGAAACCATTCCTAATATATAAGTATCAAATTTTGGATATCACATCCTTGGTGATTGCTTTAACCCATATAGGGACTTTTTTTAGGTTGTACATTAGCTCTTTCTTTGCCTTCATCACGAATCCTTCTAGTTTCTTCATATATATTTTTTCTTCCAAAACCCCATGTAATAATGCCATCTTCATGTTCGTTCGTTCTACTTCAAAATTCAAAAACAACAACAAAAAATAAAAAAAATCTAATAAAAGTTAAACTGGAAATAGGAGAAAATATCCCAACAAAGTCAATTCCCGCTACCTGGGAATAAAATTTTTCTACTAACCAAACCTTGTATCTCTCCAGTTTTCCTTATGCATTCAAATTCTTCTTAAACACACATTTGTTGCCAATGGGATTTATTCTAGCCAATAACTCCACTAGATCCCAAGCCTCATTTTTTTCTAATGCTACCATTTCTTCAACCATAGCCTTTTTCTAAATTTTTCCATCCTTTGAATCCACTACTATTGAGCATGTTGGAATTTTCTGCCATTTATGTCAATTGTAAGTCATTAATGTTAAGAAATGTCAAGTTTAGGGGGAGCTTTTTGAAGTGATATTGTTGAGCACATTGGAAGTTGTTTTTATTAATGAAAAGTGATGTCAAGTTTCGGGGGAGCTTGTTGAGGTGTCATGCATGATGCTTATGGTGTTTGGTTCAGTAGACTATATTTGAAGGCATTTTACCTATAGGTACCCCATTCAAAATCACATACCAAGTTCTTATTTGGATAACCCTCTCTAAGAATTTCCAACAATATATAACACTTGATCCAGGTCCAAAGGAATGATGAGTGTAGAAATTCCTTGTAGATTCAAACTGCTTATGTAATATGCTAAAACAAAAGACTTGAATCTACTCTACTCACTAGCGGAAACAATTAATCGATTGAGAAATTACAAAGCATACAAGAGAAAGAATTCAATCAACATATTACACAATCATTTTCTAGGGAAAGACACAGCTAAAAACCCTTGAAATTTGTATATTGCATTAGATCATAAAAATATAGAAGAAAGGCAGTGATTGTTCAACCTAAAAAACCTCCGAACAAGAATAATTTATCTCACTTCCTCACAAGCTGACTCTGGCCAATATTCAGTCAAATCTGTGTCTTTCCAAGCTCATATTTCCTTGCGCTGAATTAGGTCCCTATTTAATAGGAAATTTCCTCCTTTGGATTGCGCAATTCCTTTAGGCTCTTCTTCTGACTGCATGCACCATCTGTAAAATTCAGATGATTATACAACTTATAGTACACTACCCTTGAGCTCCAACCTCAACTAGGTAACTCTCACCACCCAGTTAACTTGTTGAACACTGAAATTGCACCCCACTGCTAGACCTCCTACTAGTTCCTCCAACAGTTAGAACTAGTTTAACTAACTTTAACTCAATTAAACTAAATTAATTAATTACGACTCAAAATAAACCCAACTAGGGCTCCTGTAAAGTAGGAGACACTCTACATGACTCAAGTTAGACCCTCGACTCGAATTAACTGAACCAACTAAGTTAAATTAAATCTTAGTTAACTCGTACAAGTTATTTTGTGATGTGGAACTACAATTTTTCTCCTAATTTAATTCAAGGGAAAAATAATATAGGAACTTATGACTGCATTTTCAACACAAACTCTTAGTGAGAAAGGGAATCACGTCTACCTTGATCTATAAATTTTGGAATGTACTATGTGCAACACTTCTCTTTGTTCTTTTTTCTATTGCAACATCTGCAACTGAAAAGTATCCAAAAAAACAAACTGAATCAACCATGTCTGCAACTGTATATTGGGAAAATTGTGCTATTGTTGACTCTGCTATTGAGCCTTCTTACTCTGCTATCAACACTACTCTGCACTCCTCAATATCTGACTAACATTGATCCTTCTACTACTGAATAATATGGCCCCCCCATAGCAAGGTAATGATCCACAAGGAGAACACTTCAACAAACCCTACCCAAATCTCTGCAACTCTGGTACTAAGGATCTACATCTCCCCACTCCACTCCTAGAGTTATGGTTGCATGCATGGCGAAATATGATCTACTCATACTGGTGTTGCTACTGCTCTGTTTCTACTTCCACATTATTTTTGTAACTACTGCAATAATGAGTCTGATATCCCCAAATCCTCAAGTATTGTCTTCCATAGGGATGCTCCCTCTGAAACTAGACTCCCTCTGAGTCTTTATCTCCCTGTGGGAAATCTCTCTACCCCTCAATTTTCCAATATCAGTAATCACAAATCCTATTTGTGTCACTAAACATTTGCTCACTGATATGCCCACTAGCAGTCTTCTAACTCCATTAAGAAGTCTATACATAGGGTCTTCTGGATTTGCCTTGAACTAGGGCTCCATAACTCTTACTTCTAACATCTCATTAGTTCTTCAATGATCACTATACATGAGGACTTGAAGCACTGGTTCTAATATGATTTCAGGGCTCCGATACCATGTAGAAATTTCTACAAATATAGCTATGATACCATGTAGAAATTCCTTGTAGATTAAAACCGCTTATGTAATATGCTAAAACAAAAGACTTGAATCTACTCTACTCATCAGCGAAAACAATTAATCAATCAAGAATTCACAAAGCATACAAGAGAAAGAATTCAATCAACATATTACACAATGATTTCTTGGGGAAAGCCACAACTAAAATCCCCTGTTATTTGTATATTGCATTAGATCAGAAAAATAGAGAAGAAATACAATGCTTGTTCAACCTGAACAATCTTTGCACAATTATAATCTATCTCACTACCTCACAAGCTGACTCTGGCCAATACTTAGCCAAATCCATTGCTTGCCGAGCTCATATTTCTTTGTGTTGTTCAATGAGGAATTAGGTCCCTATTTAATAGGAATTTTCCTCCATTAGATTGTGCAATTCCTTTAGGCTCTTTCTCTGACTGCATGCACCATCTGTATAATTCGGATAATTATGTAATTGATAGTACATTGCCCTTGAACTCCAATCTCGACTAGGTAACTCTCAGATCACACATGCATGAGTTATTTATGGCTGAATTATCAGTTAAATGGGTGAACACTGACGCTGCATCCTACTGCTAGACCTCCTACTAGTTCCTCCAACAGTTGGAACTAGTTTAACTGACTTTAACTCAGTTAAACAAAATTAATTAGTTACAACTCAAAATAAACTCAACTAGGGCTCCTATAAAGTAAGAGACACTCTACCTAACTCAAGTTAGACCCTTAAATTGAATTAACTAAACCAACTAAGTCAAATTAACTCTTAGTTAACTCGTACAAGTTGTCTTATGATGTGGAATTACAATTTTTCTGCTAATTTAATTCAAGGGAAAATTAATTTAGAAATTTCTTGCTACATTTTCAACAATGAGAAAATTGAGCTTGAAGTTGCGTAGCTCAAGCAAAGTTCTAGTTGTTCATGGTTCTAGCATGGGCCTCCCCATTGCATCAAGGTCAAAATTGAAGTACGAAGGCAACAAGTAGTGAGAAACAAGTGGTAGGGTAGCAAGCCCCTACTTGCAACCCCTAGTCACAAGAGGTTAGGAACTAGTGTTGAAGCACTTATCGAATTGCACAATCCAAATTGGTGTCTATGCAACATAATAGGAAACGAGTGATGAGTGGTGGGTGGTGGTTGATAAGCTCCCAAACATAACTCTTGGTTATTGGGAGCTCGATACTAAGCTCCAAATAATTTATTGGACCACCTACTCAGATTTCAATTGTATACAACATAGTGATGAGCAGTGAGTAGTGGCCGACACATGTGTTAGGACAAGTGCCGCCTCCACGTAGGTGCTAAGTGTATTGATAAGTGGTAGTCTAGTCAACAATGATATGGAAGGTGACTTAACAAGATGATGTGGAAACTGACATGTGGCCGTATAGAAGGGTGACATGTGTCACTTGTATTTGGTGGGTTTGCATGACCAAGTGGACTAGTTTTGGGTGACACATGGCACCACCCACAAGATGACATGTGGCATGATGATGTCACCATGATGATAACATGACAATAGCAAGATGTTGCAAAGGAAGTGTGGCATGGATAAGATGATGACATGGTAACACATGATGGTTGTAACAGCCCTGAAATAAAAACATGTAATTAATTAGATTAATCATGTGATTTATAATCAACACACAATTTATTAACTAATTAACATCAAATTTCATAAATATGAGTAGAGAAAACTTACCTGTGGCGATGATGTTTCTCACTGGTGATTTTGGGGTTGAACGCTAGTGGAATTCTACTAACTACAACAAAGTATTGGGGACGACTCTCCACCCAACTGTAGGCTCAATTGCACAAAATCTTGCTACAACTGGCCACCCTTGAGCCCTCAATCAACATACTACTGCCAGGGTATCTTCTGTCTCATAACACTATTCTCCAAGAGAATGGATGATGGAATCATGGAATGTTGGAATGCCTCTCATCTTCCTCACCATCTATTAAATAGAGCAAACATTGGAAGGGAAACCACATGCACACACTCCATGTGTCAACATGCAACTTTACTGCTTTCTTGTTTTATTTCTTTTGTTTTTACTTTTTGATAGCTTTACTGATTTTTACTATTTTTCTGTTTATTTTTATTCATATTTATTTAGAGCTTTAGTATTGTTATTTAATATTTTATTATTATTATTATTTATTTACTATTACAATTTTTTATTTATTGTTTATTATTTATTTTCTTGTATTATATTATATTATTTATTATTTTTATTCTTATTTATTATTTAAGGGACATTACATACTCCCCCACTTTAAGGAACTTCGTCTCGAAGTTAAGTTGAATTATTTAACATTTTATTTTGTTATTATTTCTTCATGTTTGACCTACACCCTCTACTGAACTAGTATAACCAGTAGGCATCAAAAGTTTTCACAACACCTGGGAAATCTCAAGGAATCTCTGTCCTTTTTCCCACTTTTGGAACTAGGCATAAGCCTTCCCAGTCTGTATCCTAGTCCAAGGCTGGGCCCAAGGTTCGCACTCGACTCAGACCTCATATGCCCCAAGGTAGGCATCCGGTACGGTACTCAATGACTTCAGGCATCTCACAAGGCTGGCCCACTCCCTCCACAACTACTAAGGCGCACAGCCCCAGGCATCGAAATCCTTACACCCCCACTAGACTTCGGCATCCCAATCCAATAACAGGCACCTAGCCTAGAACGTGTTGGACACCTAATCCTAAATGGGTTAGTGTGGAAGCCAAATGGACAAAGCAGTCCAAGGGACCTTGGGATGTGAATCCCAATGGTCACCAAATGTACTATAAATGTATATCAAATTGTTAATAAAATTGTACTGCATGGTTTATCTTTCCTATTGTTTTCGCTCACCATGTGTGTTTAACATGGTATCAGAGCCATGACGTGTGGCCTGTTTTCTTTCTCAGGGTTCATCCTTTAGTTAACAAAAAAAAAAAAAAGATGTTGTTATTCCCTGAGCAACTCGTCTGAGAATAGCGCTGATCTAGCCTTCATTAGCTACGCTCTGTCTGCCACACCTGTGCTGCCCTAACATATTCTATTTGTGATTTCTGCATATGCTCAGACACCAAAACATTTCATATTCTCTGACCATCCTTTTAAAAGCGTTGAGTGCCTGCCTCTGTCCACTGCCTTCTACTCTCTGTCCCATAATCTGTTGCCTCTGGCGATAACTTATCTATTCATAACGCTGGTTTGTCCATATTCCAAATCACTGGTTCCAATCTGCCAAGGGTTACCCACTACAGCGACCGTTCCGCCTTGTTCTAGCTGTTCAGGGAAACTGAAAGGAACGGACTGTTGCAAAAACTCCCTGGCTATGAAAATGATCTACTGCTTTGCATAGTTGATACATGAAGCGCTGAATAGTTTTCGGTGTTAGACGATTCGAGTCTATGAATTTCTTTAGGTCTGTATCGAAGAACTCAAATACCAGGAAAATAAGTCGTTTATCCTTCTTGACCACTTGCTCCACAGAAAGCAACCGAACAAACATATAAACACTCTGACAAGTATTTCAGAAGCGATATTTCACGAAGCGCAGAAGCAGGAATGCCCTGGTCCTGCAAATCAAGGCGACTCTTCTTAAGGGCAACTAGTTTGCCAGTGTTCTTGTCCCTTCCTTTGTACACCTTCCCATAAGTGCCTTCCCCAATCTTTTCAAGCTTTTCATACTGATCCATGGCCGCCTGATTCAATCAATTGCAGAGAAAAGATAAAAGATGGATGCTTCCACGCATAATCTTGGAAAGGCTGATTACCGGTGAACGGATGTTATGATTATCATGTTCTCAAATCAGCTCTTTTCTCCTTCTTGATCAACTCTTCGCTGTAAGCCCCGGCTCAGACGCTGAGAGCAGTAGTGTTGTAGGATTGGAACTGGGCCGAAGTATTCACCGACATCGGCCTGAGGGCTTGACCCATCCATTCGGATTTTCTCAGGCTGAGAGGTGTCTTCAGCACGGCTCCAGTAGCGGCCGCCATTGCAGGAATTGAAATCACAGACAATAGGGAATGAGATCAGGTCGCAGGAGCAATGCAATCGACACTTCTTTTCCCTTTGACGGGCTTGAGCTATAAGAGTGTGAAGTAAGTTTTGAATAATGTTTTAGATCAGAAAGCATTGAGAAATGACAACCCGCTTCAACTTTTCAGGAAAAATCTGGTGTTTCACGGGTTGTTGATTGGACATCAGCGAGTGGAAATCTGCCTCTATAGATCAGAAGCTCACTGAAAGATGAAACATCATTTTGTGTTCACTGAAATATGAAACTGTAAAAGATTCAAGGAAAAAAGGCATCGTAAAGTGGGTGTCAGCCTTACGGCAAGCTCACAAAAGCAAAAAGCGGTACAACCGAATTAGAGTTCCAATTGTGTGACTAGTTTTTTTATGCTGTCAGATTCTAAAGTGGCTTTTGAGGAAGGCGTAATTAATGTGACTATAGCAGCAATTGTGTGCTTATCGGTTGCGATCTGTGAGAAAGAAATTTGAAAATGCGGGACACAATGGAGAGGTAATATGAGCATCGCCAGAATTGAGTGTTCATGGGCTGAAAACTCGGAAAAGAAAAAAAGAAAAAATAAATAAATAAATAAATTCAGAACGTCGGACGCTCCGTCATTGCCAAGAAACATCATTGTTGATGGTCGATTCACACTAGTCTCTATAGATAGTTGTATTTCCTAAAGTTATATGAGCATTGAACACAATGTCTCAAATGCAATGGGAAATGTGAGAGAGTTTAACTACTGGAGTTAGCCTCAAGTTCTTTGACAGAGATCCAACAATCAGATTGGCACAAGATTGTGGCTCTTCAAAGACATAAAATGCTTGTTGAAATTTGAATAAATTGAAGAGAAAACAGTTCCCGGAATCAGAGTAAAGTTGAGAATATGGAAATTAAATCACAAACGCACAACGTCCTGCAATACTGAATCGGCACCGACGACGTGTGCAAACAAAAAGGAGGTGATCGTGTCATATATATATGGTTTTTGGAGGCCGGTTATGGTAAATAGTTCTTACAGGTGCTTATTATATGTTGGATGTTTTATTTCTGTGCCATGAACTGTGTTTACATCTATCCAAAACTATGAATGTGTTAATCCTTTTGGGTTATACAAGTTCCAGGAGGCTGAGCTGATACGTATTTGGATTCAAAATATGGAGACGGATTTATAAAGAGTTTTCAGTGGATTTCTCATGCGAAATTAGAGGGACGATTTCTCTATTAATTCTAGGCTCAAATCTTCTGTAAATCAAGAGGGCTGAGCTAGTTTATTCAAGGCCAAAATATTTTGTCAAAAAACAGAGGCTGAGTTGTTCATCTACTCTCATTCACTCAGGTTGAAGGCTGAACTATTTGTGCATTTCAGAGATTAATGTGCCCAGGGAAGACACTGAATTTCTCAGATTTAGTAGCTGAGTTTTATCAGTGAAAAAAAGGGCCAAATTCTTAGTTATTTTTAAGGAACCAAATTTCTTTCAAGCTTAGAAAATTCTCCAGCAATTGAAGTCTATTTCTTTGAGCCAAATGCTACAAATTAAAGAATATAGGGGGTGCTAATTGGGTTTAGTAAGACGCCAGATGTTAAATTGGAGGTTCCTATTGGTGTTTGTGGTCGCATAGTTAACTGGATTGACAGCAAAGCTTCCTTTGGGGATGAATACAACCACTGGGTCCAAGGAAGTCAACAATTTTAGAGCTTACTCAGGTCCTGCTCCATCAACCATTTTCGCTACATTGTTGCCACTTGACAAGCCCTTACAAGATCTTGTAGTAAGAGTACAATATTATTTTTCTGTTACTATTGCTTCAGTTGTGTTTTTTTAAGTAACATTGAAGAAAAATGGCCAGAATCAGTGAAGTATTAGAGTTCATGAAAACTCTTATACAATCTACTGTTGATGACACATTACAAATTAGCAAAGCCTCTCTCTCAGAAATTCAGACATGTCTACAAAATGCACAGGAAAAGATTGATTTTTTGCAGCTTGAATCACAGCTACAGCAAGAAGAGCTACATCAAAGTCGACATCATTCTGAACCTGTTTTTGTTCAGAACATTGAGACAACCACCCATGAGTAGCATGTTACAGTTCATTCAGATTTAGTACCAAACAAAGCAGCAAGGTTACATGCAGATGCAGAAGTTCAGTCTG